>NMUG010002400.1:0-16050 GCA_002855965.1 Monotropa hypopitys | reverse complement strand
CAACACATACATACATTAGTTTTTCCACTTATACAGCTGCAATACCTATTCATTTGGATTCCCGAGGACGGTTCCTTACCCTTATTACAGAAAATCATACAGAGAACTGTTATTTGTGAGTGACCCACGAGATGTTTGGAATCAAGGTTCGAGGTGAAAAAATTGAAAATTCATGCACTACTCAAGAAGCAAACAAGAGGTAAAATAATATTTTTCACTCGAGAAAGAATCAATATGCAAGCATGTTCACCAAATTTCTTGTACTAAGAGTCGTAGGCATTTAAGTTTTGTGGGTAGTCGTTGCTAAAAACCCTCACGAGACCTCACTCGTCCTACCGGGGCTGCCCGGGGGTTTAAAGGAACTATCCTGCATTGCATCGTAATTAAGATCGAGTCTTTTAGTGTGTTTGCTCGGGACTAGCAAACTTTAAGTTGAGGGATGCGATAGACATGCTAAATCACTTGTTTAGCATGTCTATTTTATCTCTTGTAAATACATTTTTATGTCTTTTTAACAAATTTTGGTACATATTTGTGCTTAATGGTATTTTTGTAGATTTTTATTAGTTTACAGGTTTTTAGCACTTTATTCCATTTTCTCGAGCCAATTGAGAAACCCGAGAACTGAGGAGAACAATATTTGGAGGTTTTGGATGGAAGCCGAGACATCGGGAGAAGAGAAGAATCCAATTTGGTAGTGAAAAGCACAGCAATCATAACCAGTTAGAGAAAATCAGGCGTAACCGGTTAGAACAAATTGGGCGTAACCGGTTACGCCCAGCCAAAGAAGATCCCAGAGGAAAGACTGTAGAAACTGAAGACATCGTAACCGGTTACAGACCAGAGTATAACCGGTTACGCTCAGTAGAAGATTACTCGAAGAAAGCTCAACCGTAACCGGTTACGGCATTTTTAGCGTAACCGGTTACGTTTATCGCGCACAGAAATTCCAAGGGCGGTTCTTTTAAGTTTTAAATGATGGCCAATGGCTATTTTACCCCTCATTAAGGGTATTATATGGGCCAAAACGTGGTGGGAGTATATATACTAGGGATTAGGCTTACTAAAGATACTTTTTACATAATCCTTGTTCCTAATCAACCCTAGGGAGGCTACTATTGTTCTTGGTGGAAGAAGATTGAAGGTTTGGGAAGTTTTTGCACTTTGTTCTCCTTGGAACTCATTGTTTTGGATTGTTCTCTTGGTAAGAATATGTGTAAATCTTATTTTCTTGATTGAAGTTAATATAGAAGTATTAGTTTTCAAGTTTCTCAAGTTCTATTCCAATGGCTTTCAAGGATTATAGATCTATATATGTTGTTAGTATTTTCACCACCATGAGTGGCTAGATCTCTAGGTACATGGTCTTGTGAATCACTTAAGGGTAGTGGAATTGGATTTAATTTAGTGAATCACTAATTTCCTCTAATCAAGTGTGGATCTCCTATTAAAATTCAATAGAAAATTCTCCGGGAGTTACTTCGATGTTGCTACTGTAAGTAATTCCTGAGTAAGAGATTTCACCAATTCATGTTATCAACGAATATCTTCCGGAATATATCCTGATGTTTCTACTGTGGATATATTCTGAGTTATAAATTGAGGATTGAATTTAAAAGAATATTTTCCGGGGAATATCTCGATGTTATACTGTAGATATTCCTTGAGTTATAAAAGTAAAAGGTTTTCTCAGATAATCTTCCGAGACTTTACCACAATGTATTCACTTTGGTAAATCTTGTGAACTAAATTGAATCTAATCTCCCAATTCCCCTAAGTGTGAAACAATGACCATGTTCCTCTTTAGTTAATTTAATTCCCCGTTCCATAAGTAAATTAGCAATCATCTTAGTCAATTTCCAATCACTTAACTTTAATAGTTTTTTTTTTATTTTCAATTTCAATTTCATTTCATTTCATTTTCTCAATAAATACGAGAAATTCAATTGACTAATCCGACTAGTCCCTGAGTTCGGCCTTGGGCTTACCACTCTACTAGTTAGAGTAGTTTGTTCTTGAATTATAAATTTAAATGCACTAGACCAAAGTCCGATAATAACGACACGGATTTTGCGTCTAGCATTACCCGACTCGACAGGAGGGTCCAGTCAAACTCCCATTGCGCAATGTCGTGAATGCATAGCATTTAGGGATCAAAATCCCATAAATATAGCCAACTCAAGGATCGATATCCATATTAAACCACTATTTGATTTCAATTCCCAATTTTCCAAAATCCTTAAATTTAGGCCCAAAGACCAAATTTTAATAATTTCCAAGGGTATCAATATACCAATAGTCAATTCAACACTCCAATTTAATGTTTCCAAGGCCAAATCCCATTTCCCCAAATTTGTTGAATAAAATCGAATTGGGATTTTTCTTTAAAATTAGGGGTTTTCAATCCTAGCTTTGGAAACATGAAATTAAAGTTAAGGGAATGTTATATACAAGGCCAATTGAGTCATAGACTCAATATACGAATGTAAAACCCTACGAAAACCTTAGACATGAATCGTTCGGATTTTTGCATAAAATGAGGGAGAGGGAGAAGACCTATAATACATATACACAAGTTTAGAGTTACTCTACCTCTTTGGAGCAAGACACAAAACTCTAGGAGAGAGTTCTTCAAGTTTCCCACGTAGCTATGCACACCAATACGTAGAGGGAGGCGAGGTGAGCAAGGTTCATGAAGGGCTCAAGCCAAAAAACCTCCAAACATGGAGAGAAATCAAGAGAGATGTGAGAGAGAAGAGAGAAATGAGAGAATACGAGAGAGAGAGAGAGAGAGAGAGGTTGGGTGGCTGCTGGAGTGTGTTGGGAGTGATATACACGTAGGGTTGTGTATAAAATGAGTATATATAAAACCCTACAACTTAGCCTGAAATTACCCTTACTGCTGTATATCGATATATAAGATGTGCATATTGATATGCGATCAAGGGAAAATATGCCAGATTCTTTACATATCGATATGCACACAAGATGCATATCGAAATACTCCTTAAGCAAAACTCAGGCAGAGGACTTAAATTTCGATATACCCCAGAATGGGTATATCGAAATGCAACACACAAGGAAAGGATCAGAAAGAGGGTATTTCGATATACCACCCAATGGTATATCGAAATACAGCTGATGGAAAATTGTATAGAGAGTTTCCGATATCGATATGCACCTATGTGCATATCGAAATACAACCATTTCAATATAGAACCCAGGAATTAACATTTCGATATATACATTGCGTATATCGAAATGCAACAGAAGGAAAATGGGGCAGAGGACTTAGTATATCGAAATACACTTGGTGTGTATTTTGATATACATACTTGCTGCTGGAAACCAACGAAGGGCCATTTCGATATGCAATCCCATTGCATATCAAAATGCAATGCAACCCAGGCCAATCCCAACATTGCATATCGAAATGCAAGTAGGATGGCCAAATATATATCGAAATATAGAGGAATTTTGGGAGAATCCGATTATTTGAAATGTGATTGCCATACACTCGTGGCAATCACCCGAACATCCATAACTTCAACAAATTCCCATATTGAGCATACCAATTTCCTCGTGATTCAACAATCACCTCGGGGAGGCTCGGGAATCCACAAAATCAAATGGGAATTAATTTTAAATCATAAGAGGGGAAATATTAATTCAAGGGAATTAATAGAAGGATTTTCCCAAAACAAAAATTGAAGGAATTTAAATAAACATTCCTAAGAATAATTATAATAATGGAAAATTATATTAAGTAATTTCTGAACCGTTACAATCCATCCTCCTTAAAGAAATTTCGTCCTCGAAATTAACAAGACCGAACAAAATAGAATACAACAAGATGAACAAAAGAATACATTAGGAATCAAATTATTCCGGATATTGTTCTCGAATTTCACTTTCTCGTTCCCAAGTTGCTTCCTCAATATTGTGATTCTTTCAAAGAATCTTGACGAGAGGAATATTCTTCCCCCGCAAGACTTTTTCCTTTGAATCCAAAATACGCACGAGATGTTCCTCATAAGAAACATCGGCCTCCAAAGCGATAGATGTGCAATCCAAGACATATGGAATACATCGTGACAAAGGATCAGGATAGTACTTACGGAGCATAGAAATATGGAATACATCGTGAACGCTTGAGATTTGATATGGCAAAGATAAACAATAAGCGACTTCCCCTATCCATTCAATAACATCAAAGGGTCCAATAAAACGAGGAGCCAACTTACCCCTCTTACCAAAATGAGTGGTTCCACGACGAGGTGACACCTTCAAGAAAACATGGTCACCAAACTCAAAAGACGAGGGACGACGACGATTATCCACATAGCTTTTATTATGGCTTTGGGCGGTCAACAAATGCTCGCGGATTAACTTGATTTGCTCAGTGGTTTGATTGACGACTTCAGTACCCATCTCTACAACATCCCCAATATCATACCAATAATAGGTGACCGATACGGTCTTCCATACAATGCCTCGACAAGGGGAAGATGGTCACCCCAATTGCCCTAATAGTCAAAGACGCAAGAACGTAGCATATCCTCCAAGGTTTGGATAGTACATTCCGACAATCCATCGGTTTGAGGATGAAAAGTCGTACTAAAATGAAGTTCGGTGCCAAAAGATTTTTGCAAGCTTCTCCAAAAATAAGAAGTAAAATGAGGGTCACGGTCGGATATGATAGACAATGGTCTCCCATAAAGATGAATGATTTCATGAATATATAACGGGCTCAAAGAATCCACAGACTGAGAAACCCGAATGGGTAGAAAATGGACCAACTTGGTCAATCTATCTACGACAACCCAAATAGCATCCTTACCATCATATAATCTAGGCAGATCAGAAACGAAATCCATTGTGACATGTTCTCACTTCTACTCTGGAATGTGCAAAGGCTGAAGAGTACCCGTCGGATACTGATGTTCGGCCTTAACTTGTTGGCAAACAAGACATCGCCAAACGAAATTTGCAACGTCATTCTTCATCCCGGACCACCAAAATTATTGTTGCAAGTCATGGTACATCTTATTTCTTCCCGGGTGGACTGCAAAAGGGGAATGATGAAATTCATGAAGGATTTCTTGTCGGCATGGCAAAGGAACAAAAAACTTGCCTTGATAATGGATGCTCAAATCAATAAATACTGCCCAATCTCGAGGTGCCTCACCCTCTAGATACCTAGAACACATGATTGTCGTTTCGTCATCACTAACTTGTGCTTCCATAACTTTCTGAGATAACGAACAATGGACCGTCATGTTGGACAAGGTGACGTTTTCCCCAATTTCTTTGGCATGATGCATAAATTCTCTCAAGTCTTCTATACACTTCCAGTCACGGATGGCTAGGCTAGCCAAGTGACATGACCATCGGCTCAATGCATCAGAAACCACGTTAACCTTACCCGGATGATAGTGCAACTTGAAGTCATAATCCTCAAGATGTTCCATCCATCGATGCTGACGCATATTAAATTCTTTTTGCATGAACAAGTACTTGAAGCTCTTGTGGTCAGAGAAAACCTCGAATTTTTTGCCATAGAGATAGTTCCTCCAACTTTTCAATGCAAAAATCATCGTGGCAAGCTCCAATCGTGCGTCGGATAGTTCTTCTCATGGATTTGCAACTGACAAGACCCATATGCCACGACCTTACCTGATTGCATCAACATACAACCCAAACCATCATGCGAAGCTTTGCAATAGACAGTATAGCCAATGCCTCTTTCTGGAACAATAAGAATAGGAGAATAAGTCAACCGTCTTTTTAACTCCTCAAAAGCAGTTTCACACGCATCATCCCAAATGAAACGGATATCCTTGCATGTAAGACGAGTCATAGGGGCTGCAAGACGTGAAAAGTCGAGAACAAAGTGCCGATAATAACCCACAAGACCGAGGAAACTACGAACTTCGAACACATTAGATGGTCTAGGACAGGAAAGGATGGCCTCAATTTTGACCGGATTAATAGAAACTCCATCTTGAGACACCACATGTCCCAAGAACGTCACTTCACAAAGCCAAAACTCGTACTTACTGAGTTTGACATAAAGCTGATTCTTGTGCAGAAGGTCAAGAACGATACGAAGATGAGCCTGATGGTCTTCCACTGAAGCAGATTAGATAAGTATGTCATCTACAAACACTACCACAAACTGATCTAGGAATGGCTAGAAGATATGGGTCATAAGATCCATGAAGGTAGCCAGAGCATTGGTTAGCCCAAACGACATAACCACAAACTTAAAGTGGCCATAACGAGTGTGAAATGCATTTTTGGAGATATCTTCTTCTCGAATATGCAACTAATGATAACCGGACCGCAAATCTATTTTCGAGGAGTAAGTAGAACCTCGTAGCTGATCGAAGAGATCGTCGATCTTGGGCATAGGATAACGGTTCTTGATAGTCATTCGATTTAGCTTGCGATAATCAATACAAAGGCGAAGAGATCCATCCTTCTTCTTGGCAAGGAGAGAAGGCGCTCCCCAAGGAGAAGAACTCAGATGGATGAAACCCAACTCAAAAAATTCTTCAATCTGGGACTTCAATTCGGCTGGAGCAAATCAGTACAATGGAATAGAAATAGGAGTAGATCCAGAAATAAGATCAATAGAGAACTCCACTTCCCTCTCGGGAGGTAGACTCAGTAACTCCTCTGGAAATACATCAGGAAAGTCACATACAACTGCTGGCAATTCTTGGCGCTCAGAGACATCATCATCCAAGGCCAAACTAGCGAGCGTACAATAAATGGAGCCACACTCCTTCGGATAAAAAAAGGATGATTCGATAGGATCCTGACGATCCCCAATAAATAGAATAAATCTCCCTCTGGAGCTTGAATAAGAACGCGACGATGGAAACAGTTGATATTGACATGATGAGTGGATAGCTAATCCATGCCCAAGATGACATCAAATCCAGACATATTCAACACTATAAGGTCGAAAGAGAAATGTTGATCGGCAATTATCATCTTGCACTAACGACAGAAATAATTTAAAGGAGTGTGGCCTCCAACAGGCAATTCTACCAACATAGGAGGGTCACAGACCTCCAACTCCAATCCCAAACAGATGCAAAAGAAAATTCCAGGAAAGAATACGAAGCACAAGAATCAATAAGAACAGATGCCCAAGAGTTATAGACAAGAATGTTACCACGTACAACAGGTGCCTTTGGCTACTGAACAGAAGGCTGAGAAACAATAGAGGGAATAGCATAAACTCGACCCTGGGTCATCTGGCCATGCCCTGCACCACTGCACTGGCCTGACGATTGTCCTGGTCCCGAAAAACCCTTTCTGTCAGATCTAGAGCCCTAGCTAGAGGAAACCGGAGCTATCTGAAACTGTTGTTGCTGGAATGGCTGAACATGGTGAGGTTGTTGGACCGACCCTACCTCACTGTGCTCAATGCCCTTAGAAGGACAAAACCTGGAGATGTGACTGAGTTGGTCACACTCATAGCAAGTGACCTGAGGGCATAAAGTGTGGAGGTGTCCATGTTGATTGCATTTATGACATACAATTTGAGCTCAGAAAGAAACACCGGGCTGACTGAGGTTAACTTGCTGCTTCTGCACCTTTGAGAAATATGATTGTTCATGCTGTCTGTTCTTCCCGAAACTACCAGAAGAACCACTAGAGCTGGAAGACTGGCCTCTAGGTTAACTTCCCTGGAAGGTTCTTTCTTCGATTCAATAAGCCTGGCACACTCTACCATATCAGCGAAGACCCAAATGGGGTGCCCAACAATGAGACGTTGGATGGAAGGATGAAGGCCTCGCTCAAACCTTTTGCACTTCTTCTCTTCTGAACTAACCCAATCCTGAGCAAATCGGGGCAAGGATTGGAACATGATGGCATACTGAGTCACTAACATGGCTCCCTATTCGAGCCTCTCAAACTGCTCACGAGGACCATCTCGGAAAGAAGCTAGAAAGTACTGACTCTCATAGACAGCTTTAAAATCCGCCCAAGACATGGATCCAAGAGGGTCGATAATAGCCTGAGGGTTAGCACCGGCAAGGACCCAAAGAGCATCCCTTCTTGCTTCAACAATTGAAGTCCACCATGCATTTGCTTCCCCAACAAGTTGGTACGAAGAAAGTGAGAGGCGAACTTTATTCTCAGAAATTTCAAGAATTTTGAAGATCTTTTGGATCTCCATCATCCAATGATCTACCTCAATTAAGTCACCTTCACCGTTAAATTATGACGGATCCATACGACAAAACTCCCAAAGAGATTCAGAAATATAACTGGAGACATTCTCTCTAGGCACAAAAACTCCTCGACTGGCCTCAACCATAGCTATTACAATCTCCCGAATGAATTGACTGACATTTGACATCCCTCTCGGGATAACCCCTTCAGTTTGGGCAATGCCTGGAAGATCCCTAGGTTGGCCATTCACTTTTTCACTAATAGTGTCAGGGATCGAAACTCCACGACGACCACGACCATGACGGTCAGACATGATTCTACAAGATAGAAAGAATGAAATTCACATTAAAAGGAGTCTAAACGACCAAGGACAAGTCACCAATAGACAACCAATAGACTAGGTTGGAAGACCGATCAAGACTCGAGATAGATACTGTGGTGACTGAAATCCAGAGTGCTCTTCGGATCCTCTGCGCTTTATCTAGATGGTTGAGGTGTAGGCTTCTGGCAGCTGAGCGGTCACCTATAAGAGAAGAGGGAAACACCTGCATGGCTCCTACAAGACAAGGGTCAGTGCCCACCGGTCGGCAATGACCGAGAGGGGCCTCTGATGGCTAAGTTAGTAATGGTCGGAGAGCAAAGTAGAGAGAGAAAGTGCAAAAGAATTAGATCAGGCTTGGAATCAGGATCCCGGGAATAGTATCTTTACCGGGTATTTATAGCTCAATCTGACTGGCGCCAAAAAGCGAAAGCATGTTTTGCACACGGGGGGAATCTCGGTGCTGATGTCAGTCCTAGTATGCTGTTGGGCCACTAGTCCGACCCGGGCCACGTTAGTTGGTGTATGGACAGCCCCTATATACCATTCCACCGGAGGTCATTGTTCCATGTCGCTGCCGATGGTGGACCCCTCCAACATGAGACCGTCCGTCGGTAGAAGTTGCCCCTTCTACCAGTGGGGAGTGGGAGCGCAGGGCTTCCTTGACGTCCGGATTGAGGTGCCGGAGGTTGAAGGAGACCGCATGGACAGCCCAGCTTGGCTCCTTCGGGTGTCCGGTGAGACTGCTTCGGTTGGTGAAGGGCACATGATGAACCACCGGTTCTGTCCTTTAGCTGCAGTATTCTGCCGGAGGTCCGTGAGGTCGACGACCCTGGATTGCTCCATGAGATGTGGATAGGTTCCGGACTAGTCGACTAATCTGACCGAGAAGGTCCGGCCCGTGTGCAATGAGGTCCGGCTACCACAATAGCCCCTCAATTCTTTTTAACTCGTTGGAAAGGATTGATCGAGTACTACTGGATGTCGATTGATCCATTTGACTGATATGAAACGATGTCGCCGGAGGCATATCGTCGGACGCTTGAGTCTCAGAGTAGGTACGTCGCCAGCATGCGCGTTGTCTGGCACGTTTGTAGGTTGTCACGATCACTTCATAGCCGCCGCTTCTGAGATATCCAAGTGTCATCTTCTGATTCACTGAGGATGTCGGTACGTGCGGACGGGATGTCGAGTCTGGTAATACGAGGAATTATATGGTTAGATAGTTGACGAGCTACGAGAACGGAATGAATAGTCTAAACTCTTAATTAAAAATGATTAACCTTATATCGATAAGGAATTGGAAAATAATTTGAAAATCCCTTATTTTGATAAGGTGTGGTTTTGACACGGTCACTTGATATTTAGCAAGTTGTTGGAACTCAATTGATTCATTGGAAGTAAAATTTGGATAACTCACTTGTATTGGACTATTTCATTGGAAGACCTATCGGACTCTCTTGCATGCATCACATTCATAATTTTCTTGTACACCCTCACGCACACACAACTATTGCATATATCATATGTTTAGATTTCTCTACTAGGCATATGCCTAACCCTCTATTTTTAGGGAAGGATCGATTGGCATAGCTTGGAGTGGAGTTCCAAGACATTGGAAAGCTTTGAAGACTTTCATACTGTAATGCACTCTTTATTTACTTTCCACACTTTATTATCTCTTGGTATCCAGGTCTGTAATAATTAGAACTAAACTCATTTACTTTTGTGCATGTGATGTGGACATGCATGTGATGGTTGGGGTTTTGTATTTTAGTATTTCATTTAAAATGCTCTAATATCCCCTTTCAAAAAATAGTTTAAATTCCAGGGTTGTTACAATTGGTATCAGAGCTTTAGTTTCAAAAACTTAGGGACTTTGGAGAGACACTTAGTCTCGATGGGTGCATTGTATGACTGCTGTATTACATCGCATATGATTATGCATGTGTGCTTGTGTGTTGGGTGTTGCATGCATTGCATGAGAGCCGATATGGAAATTTGAAATAAACAATTTATAAAGGCTCATTCTTAGAGTCTTTTATATCATTAATTGTCTAGGGTGTTTGGCCCTTCGTTGATGGTAGTTGAGTTGTTTTTTCTAGATTTCCTGGTGGTTGGTATTTGTGGTAGCCGAACCTCATTGCACACGGGCTGGACCTTCTCGGTCAGATCAGTCGACCAGTCTGGACCCTATACACATCTCACAGAGAAATTCAGGGCCATTTGCCTCACGGACCTCCGGAAGAATACTGTGTCTAAAGGACAGAATCGACGGTTCATCATGTGCCCTTCATCAACCGAAGCAGTCTCACTAGACACCCGAAGGAGACAAGCCGGGTCGGCCGCGCGGTCTCCTTCAACCTCCGGTACCTCAATCCGGACGTCAAGGAAGCCCTGCGCTCCCACTCTCCACTGGGAGAAAGGGGAACTTTCATCGACGGACGGTCTCATGCCAGAGGGGTCCACCATCGGCAGTGACAGGAAACAATGACCTCCGGCAGAGCGGTAAACAGGGGCTATCCGTACAGCAGCTGACGTGGCCCGGCTCGGACTAGTGGCCCATAGCATACTAGGACTGACGTCAGCACCGAGATTCCCCCCGTGTACAACACACACTTCTACTTTTTGGTGCCAGTCAGGTTGAGCTATAAATACCCGGTAAAGGTATTGTTCCCAGGATCCTGATTCCAACCCTGATCTGATTCTTTGGCACTTTCTCTCTCTACTTTGCTCTCCGACCATTACTGACTTAGCCATTGTAGGCCCCTCTCGGTCACTGCCGACCGGTGGGCATGGACCCTTGTCTTGCAGGAGCCAAACTTGTGTTTCCCACTTCTCATATAGGTGACCCGCTCAGCCGTCGGAAGCCTATACCTTAACCATCTGGATAAAGCACAGAGGATCCAAAGAGCACTCTGAATTTCAGTCACCACATTTGACGACTCTGCTGGGGACCATCCGTTCTGAGACTCAAGTGACCGTCAGTCCATCTCTTTCCTCAGTGCTTCTCTCATCCACGATGGCCGTTGACGACTCCCGCAACGTCTATCACCGCCGGCTACCTCTTATTCCACCTCCGACAATCAATGCCTCTCAGGACCCTCCTCCAGCCTTATTGGGGTCTATTTTACAGAATCCCAACGAACAGCTCCGATAGAAGGATTCGGAGATAGCCTTTCTTAAAGACCAACTGGCCAGGCTTTCTGGTGGTACACTTCATTACCCTCTGATCCTTCCTAAGGATACACAGCGCACTGAATCTCAGCATACCATGAGGCAATCGGTCCTAGAGTGAAGGGAAAGGCAGAATGATAACGGTCGCTCGGACAAAGGAAAGGCAGTCTGCCAATCCCCCATCCGTGAGCACCAGTCGGGAGGCCGTCATGCCCGGACCTCTAGGTACCGTCCATCAACCAATGCTATATCAAGTTCTCACTCTGGAAGATCCCGCGAGACCCTATACCTTTTGGATGACGGGAACTTAGTCCCTGTCAAGGCTACTTCGTCGGAGACCCAGCCTAGGGGAACTTCAGAGGTAGACCGCATGCGCCACCGACAAGGGGACTGCCAAAGCTCCGATAGGCATCACGGAGAAGATGGCCCTTCCGGCCACAAGAGAAGACATTGTAGAGGTCATGATTCCCCTCCCCACAGAGATCTCAGGGACCACCTCAACTACCATCGGAGTCAGATGGCTCCCAGCCTAGAGAAGAGGGTTGTCTAGCAAAAAACATCCGTCGACGCTAGGCTCCGGCAACTCAGCCTCTCCCCCTTTATCCCAGAGATTGAGCTGGCGACCCTTCCTCTGGGTTTCAATCTGTTGAAGTTCACCAAGTACGACTTAAAGAAAGATGCCTACACCCACCTCATACACTTCAGGCAGATCGTTTCCTTTTACACCACCGACGACGCCATTATGTGCAAGGTATTTTCCACCAGCCTTGGCACTCTGGGCTCCCTATGGTTCAACAAGATCCCTTCATGTAGCATTTCATGCTACCGGGACCTTGAACGAGCCTTTATGGCCGATTTCTCACCAGCAGTAAGTAAACAAAGCAGGTCAACGCCTTGATCAGCCTCAAGAAGCGTCCGAACGAGAGCCTTCGGAAGTACGCCGAGAGGTATTGGGAACTTTTCAATGAAATCCAGGGTTGCGACCAGACGGTGGCCGCTTCTTCCTTTTAAAATGGTCTGGATAGCACTAGCCAGATCTTCACTGATCTCACTCTCCACCCGTTAGAGGACATGGACGACCTCATGCTCCGAGTGGAAAAATTCTACCAATTGGAGGATCTCCTCGCTGAATGGTCAGCTCAGCGCCCGGAGCAGCAATCTTAAACACTACTGCCGGTAGGAGGCCGGAGACAGGTAAACACTGTCAAAGCTGGCAAAAGAAAGGGCCCAAAGGCTCCCAAGGCCCACGAGTTTACTGCTAAAACCACTGTATTCACCGAACCCATCTATGTGATGTTAAAGCATATTGAGAATCAACCCTTCTTTGCTTGGCCGGATCACAAGCTCAGTACGGCCGGCAAAACGAAGGACAAGCGGATCCACTACACTTATAATAAAAAGCAGGGACATTTCACGACCGGGTGCAAACCCTTCAAGTCGTACTTAGAGCTTCTAGTGCAGCAGGGCCACCTATCCTAGTGGATCGACCACCAGAGAACTCAGGAGCTGGTGCAAAAAACCGGACATCCCATCCAGACAGAGGAAGACGTACCGATGATCAATGTTATCCACGACCCCTTCAACAAGGAACCTACCACTCGCCTCTAGTCAGAGATCGACCAGGCATCTACTGCAAAGCAAGTGCTCACGGTCGAATCTACCCTTAAGCGGAAGTATCCTTCCGAGCGATCGAGATGGTCTATCACCTTCACAGAGAAGGATCTTGAGCGAGTCCAGCTGCCGCACAACGATGTCTTGGTCATCACTCTACGCGTCGGACCGGCCAACGTCCAGCGCATTCTCATTGATCAGGGAAGCTCCACTGAGGTAATGTACTTTTCCTTATTTCAAGCCCTCAAGATTTCTGCTAACAATCTGCAGCTTGCCGACGTCCCATTCGTCGGATTCAACGGAGCTCTTGTATGACCGCTTGGCAAAATCACCCTCCCAGTCCGGGCAAGGTCTAAAACAGTCGACATAGAATTCATTGTTGTCAACGTTCCAAGTCCATACAACGCCATCCTTGGCCAGACCTGGATCTATTCTATACAAGCAATCGCCTCCACCTACCACCAAGTCGTCTGGTTCAACGGCACCTCCGGACGACAGGAGGACATCTTTGGCGACTAGGTAGCATCAAAGCAATACTATATATCGGTTGTCCAGAAAAAATACGGAAATGAAGCAGGTCTAGTGGGTGAAAGTCCCAGATGCCCCAGTTCTTGAAGATGTTGGTGCTCCGGCAGCCGATAAGGCAGTTGAGGAACTCATCACTGTGCCGATCAATGAAGATGGCAACCAGTCATTTCTCGTCGAATCCTCACTTCCTCCACCGAACCAAGAGGAGATGGTGAAATTGTTGAAGGCCAACATCGATGTCTTTGCCTGGACCCCATACGAGATGCCCGGAGTGGACCAGTCATTCATCTGTCATCAGTTGAACGTCAATCCCTCCTGGCACCCCGTCGTCCAAAGGCCGTGACGCTCCTCTCCGGCACATACTCAGACAGTCGTAGAGGAAGTGGACTGACTGTTAGAAGCAGACGTCATCCAAGAGGTCCAGTATCCCACCTGGTTGGCCAACACAGTGGTCGTCAAGAAAAAGTCTGGCAAATGACAAGTCTGTGTCGACTACACCAATCTTAATGATGCATGTCCAAAGGACTGCTTCCCTTTGGACAGGATCGATCAGCTGGTTGACGCCATCGCCGGACACCAAAGGCTCAGCTTCATGGACGCCTACAGGGGCTACCACTAGATTTCGATGACCAAGGAAGACATGGAGAAGACAGCCTTCATCACCCCCAAAAGGGTGTATTGCTACAAAGTCATGCCCTTCGGCCTAAAGAATGCCGGAGCCACTTATCAGCGGATAGTCTCCTGGATGTTTTCCCAGCAGATCAGGGATACGATGGAGGCCTACATTGATGACATAGTCGTCAAAAGCAAGTGTGCAACTGACCACATCCGGCACCTGATAGAGGTATTTGAAATTCTGAAAAGGCACGAACTCTTTCTTAATGCCGAGAAGTGTGCCTTTAGTGTGGGATCGGGAAAGTTCCTCAGCTATCTTGTCATATGCCCAGCGTCCGGCAGAATAGTGGTAACTCTTTCACGGGGACACATGGAGACTGCACGTTGACGGCACATCAAACAATAGGGGCTCCAGCATAGGCATTGTTCTAGTTTCCCCAGGGGGGATTATACATGAAAATGCCCTATCTATTGAGTATCCAGTCTCCAACAACGAGGCGGAATATGAAGCCTTGATCTCCGGACTCAGTCTTGCCATCGACATTGAGGTTGAGGACATCTTCGTTTGTAACGACTCTCAGTTGGTCGTCAACCAATTGACCGGAGAGTATGGTGTGAGAGATGACAGAATGTGCAAGTACCTCAACTCTACCATTGAAGAAATGAAGAAGTTCAAGACGTTCCGGATAGAACAGATCTCAAAAGAACACAACTCCCATGCAGATGCCTTAGCTAAGTTGTCCTCCGCTTGTGCTCCCTCCGGCCAGCGGTCAATCTCCTTCGGCATTATTTCACAGCCAAGTTACGAGCCTTTGGTCATCGAGGTAAACAACATATCAAGCAGACCCAGTAGGATGGACGAACTTCTGGTCTTCCTCAAGTCGAATACATTGTTGGAGGATCATCGAGAGGTCCATCGCGTCCATTGTAAGGCGGTAAACTTCTATCTATCTCCAACGGAGGCCCTCTACCGACGGTCCAGGACCGACCCTTATGTGCTCTGTGTCCACACAGCTCAGGTCCCAAGGATTCTTGAATAGCTGCATTCCGGCAGTGAGGGATGCCACTCCGGCGGGCGGTCCCTAGCCCACCGAGCGATCACTCAAGGGTACTGATGGACAAAGATGTGCAAGGATGTTGAAGACTAAGTTAGGACATGCCACAAGTGCTAGTTATTTGCTCCAAAAATCCATTGCCCAGCCGAAGACCTGCAGCTAGTGACCAGTCCTTGGTCGTTCCCCTAGTGGGGCATCGACATCGTCGGCAAGCTTCCAACTGCCCCATGCGGGTTCAAATTCCTCATCACGACAACAGACTACTTCACCAAATGGGTTGAGGCTGAACCCCTCTGTTATTCCACAATACAACCAAGAGGGGGGGTGAATTGGTCAAACAGAAAAGTATACTAGCTTTTTAAAACCTTTTAAATTCTTCTTTAGTAATAAAAAGTGTGACTTAACTCTTTTGATTTGAACAAATAAAAATTAATAATAATCTGAAATTTTCCAGTCAAGAATATATATTAAAATATATTCTAATCCGTATTCTAGAATCAAGCCAAAACCCTTCCGTTACACCTGAGTTGTTACAATACGGCAACGGTTAAG
>NMUG010002399.1:0-16050 GCA_002855965.1 Monotropa hypopitys | reverse complement strand
TTTTCCAGCTTTTCCACCGCCCAAGGTGTCAGACGGCGCCGCCCGACACTGTCGGAAACTGTCTGGTCGGCCGCATACCAGCATACTCAGAGGGGACACCCACACTGCCCCACGCCGCATGCGGGCGGCTCACCTGCGCCGAAGCGCGTTCCCAGCACTCTCCGATGTCCTATATATAGAGCTTGGCATTCAATACATGGTACACACTCTCTCTAGCCCAAGCTCTACAAGTTTACTTTCTCTCTCTAGAATTCAGCTCTGACTTTGCCATCGGAGGGTCCACCGGCGATGCCGCCGGTAGCCTAACGGTTGTTTCCCTGTGCAGCTAGGTTCAGGCCATTCAGCTCCGTCGCTCACCGCTTGAATCCACCGCAGAAAAGGCTTTACCCCACAACAATTGGCGATTCTGCTGGGGAACCCTTTTTCTCAAACATTCAGATTACGGTGGCTGGAGGTGTCGATCGTGGCTGCCGGAAATCGCCTGGAGAGAGAAGGAGCAGAGGAAGCGGGAAGGGTTTGAAAAACCCTAAGTGTCCTATTTATAGGAAGACGTCTGGAGCCCAAACCCGGCTTATCGGCCGACCCGGTCCGAACAGTTGCCCCGCGCCCACAATGATTGCGCCGCCTGGAAACTTGTGACGGCGCTGCATGCCCGACAACGCATCAGCGCGCTGTCCCATCAGCCGCAGCTCCAGCCAATCGCAGCGTGACACGTAGCGCTGTCCAACCGCCAGATCAAACACGCGAAGACCGATGACACAACACCTGTCCCCGTGACGTCATGTCAGACACGCCGCCTCTCCAGAGCGCGACACGTCAGCGATTTCAAACTGACGGTTCGTTAAATGCTGTCAGGACAAATCTCAAGTCAAATCAGTGGTCCGGCGCTCCTCTCTTCGGCACCTATACAACCTATCGGCACCAAGTCAACCCCGCTTCGGCCAAAATGCCTGACCAAAGGGGGTTGAGGGGCTATTTTTGGGGGCCGAACTATCAGGAGGCCGGAGCCACGACCTCCTCCAGGAGGACCACATCTCAGGCCATCCAACATGCGGTCGAACAGTTCCTAGCCGGCAATAGGGCCTCTCTGGGGCTCTCTCCGGTCCGGAGACTCAAAGCCCAGAGGAGGAGCCTAGCCGAGGATCACAGCAATCAAGGTCGTGCGACCGAGCAGAGCAGGGCCGACGAGAAAGGCACTCTCGGGACCACCTTTGTGCAGAGGTCTCTCAGAGCAGGACAGCCCGGCCTGCAACAAGCAACGTCGAAGAAGCTCTCTTCGGCCAGACAGGACAAAATGCCTCGTGGATAGCATCCCGGATTTCCCGCTCATGGCATACACACGCCTGACACAGAATTAGCTTTTCCGTGATGCCCGCCGCACGTCAAACATGCTTTTCCAGCTTTTCCGCTGCCCAAGGTGTCAGACGGCGCCGCCTAACACTGTCGGAAACTGTCTGGTCGGCCGCGTACTAGCATACTCAGAGGGGACAGTCACACTGCCCCACGCCGCATGCGGGCGGCTCACCTGCGCCGAAGCGCGTGCCCAGCACTCTCCGATGTCCTATATATAGAGCTTGGCATTCAATACATGGTACACACTCTCTCTCTAGCCCAAGCTCTGCAAGTTTACTTTCTCTCTCTAGAATTCAGTTCTGACTTTTCCATCGAAGGGTCCACCGGCGACGCCGCCGGTAGCCTAACGGTTGTTTCCCTGTGCAGCTAGGTTCAGGCCATTCAGCTCCGCCGCTCACCGCTTGAATCCACCGCAGAAAAGTCTTACCCCCCAACACAAGGCAATTTTATCAAGTGTCACCACTACAAATGTCCTACGAACCATCTACAGAAGTGTAGAGAAGGACACGAACAACATCAAAGTTTTGAGATAAAGAGTCAGCAATTTTCCCAACCAATGTATTGCTTCCACAACGGTCAACAGACGCTAGTGTAACCCGAGATGGTTACGAACATGCAAAATGGAGATAATGAGCGAATCACTTACGCATCACAAAAAAATCAGGTATCCTAACTCTAGTCAGGATAAACACCAACACCGGTAGACAAGGATCCCAACGAAAATGGATAGAGAGACTACCTTTCGTTTCCAAACGTTTACAAAAACAGGAGAGGCAAAGAACAACGAATGGATGGTTTCCACTCATCGATCCAACACAAAGGGAAATCGAGTGAGGGTAAATGCGCTAAGAACAACCAGCGGTCAGTGATATCCCAAGACCAATGCTCAAAAGAGAAGAACAAGCTACTCTACGAATCACAACCACAAGCCTAAACCAGAGAATAGTCGCCAACTCTTAACCCCAATCACAACTTCAAGCTCAACGCTCAAACCATGCTCTAACTCAAATCATTTCTCACAGGACTATCAAATATAGAACCAAGCACTCACCTTCCTAATGTACCGGATCACACTTCCCACTTTCCAACATCACAACCCAAACATACATCCATTCTCTGGACCAAAATTTCTACTAACACTTGCATCCAAACCTCTAGTCCTCAAGCGATCTTACCATTCTACTTACCCAAACAAGACTATCACCTAATACGATAAGGAATCCCAATGTCATGCCAAGAAAATCCACAAGACGGCTCTGACCACACTATCACTTCAAACGCTCCAAGAGTCCAACCGACTCCACTAAGGCAAGAGATGGTGTCCCAAACTCAACCACACAATGGGATACGGCATATGATGACTCGTCCTTTGGCCATCTACACTCTAGAACCTCAACGATCACTTCATCAACTAACTATCTCTCAAAGATTTCCTTCCGGTGCTTATTCATTACTTCCTCAAAAGAAGGCTTTCGCCGTGCTACAACTCGCACTAGAACCTCAAAAGAAAGTCAAGATCTCAATTCTACAATACACCAAAATGGGATTTTCAACACGACACATCATAGATTAGAACACAACTACGTCCACAATCATCCAAGGACGTCTCAATTTCCAACAAGGACTAACAAGGTTCTAACTGCTCGTCATAAAAACCCCAAGTCTTCAAGGTACCAAGCTCACTCCAAATAACCTCAAGTCACAACACTACGGAAACTCTAGCGTCCGAACAAGAGTAGGACATTACCAATGCAAACTACACCTCAATGTACCGACGACTAGGCACAAATCACACGGGAAGCCTATCAACCCAAAATCTTCTACGCCCACATCTCTATTCAAGGAAGACTACACCTAATAGGCTAACTAGTGTCAACAGGAGATCGCACCAAAGTGCCTTAATAAAACGAAGAAGATACGCAATTGGGAGACTAGATCAATCCCTACTAGGTAACAATCTACCAATGAGGTCTATAAACTATACTTTCACCGAAGAATATGGCAAGAGCCAAGGCTCATCCATTGGAAACAATCGACTTTCAAGGTGCCATGATGGCTACCAAACGATCGACATCGAGAGAAACGACACTATCCTACGAGAAGTGTCCACCAAGAAGTTCGTTAACAGTCACAAGAAGGAACTCAACGGTCAACGACAAGGTAGCACGGATACTCGACATCCTTAACTACGGGGGCACAAGAACACCCAATCGTCCAATAACCACAAAATCCACCTCCTACCGAGGGAAAGGCTCAAAAGCCACCATGACAACAACAAGAATGGAACCTAAGTCCAAGGATAAAGATGACTAACTCAACTCAAAGGAATCAACAAGGGTTCGAACATCCCAAGTTGAGGAATTTATATAAGGAGTTACCAAGATTTTGTCAAGTTAAGTTATAAAAACTTTATCTTTAAAAGATCCCATGCAATACATACATGCATTCAATGCTCACACACAAATACAATGCAACCAAAGGCAATGCCCCAAAGACAATGCGATAAAGAACTACGCAACACAAGACAATGCACCCATTGAGACTAAATGTCTCCCCAAAGTCCCTAAGTTTTTGAAACTAAGGCTCTGATACCAATTATAACGGCCTCAAAATTTGAAACCATTTTTTTATATTAAGAAGAGAATTATAAATGCGGAAACATAAAAACGTCTACTACCATTCTACCCATAATACATGAATGGTACAAAGAAACAAGTATAGTAATGTGGGATTTTATAACATAGTCTGATTACATTAAACAAATGAAATGGTGAAATGATAGAGCAATGCATATATAAGCAGTGAAAGGACTTTATAATGATAGTCCATTCCGCTTTTACAATCGAAACATATAAACAAATGCAAAGAGGACTTTATAAAATAGTCCTTTACAATGCTACAACAACAAGAATAAATGACATATAATAAGATGTGAGAAAGTAGGACAACATATCAACTACCAAGGATCCTAACTCCAAATCCGGCAAAGAACTCAAGTGAAATGCTCCGATCCAAGTGAGCCCAAAATCCTATAAAATAGAGGGTCAGGCAAACCATAGCCTGGTAGAGAAATCTATAACCAAGTGTCTCTAAAATTGGGGTGCATGTGTATGACAAGGAAAGGAATATAAATATGTATGTATAAGGATCTCATTACATTTTCCAAGTTAAAACATTCTCTTTTCATTCTTTGACTCAAGTTCAACACTTGACGTTTCCAAAAGACTCGACGACACCAACTAAAGTGTGAAGACCCACAATTTGCCAAAAGACTTACTTTGTCAAAACAAAGGAATAAACGATCATTTTTATTTTTTCAAAACATTGGTTTCTAGTATACCAATTTTCATCAACTTTCAAGGTGATTGGTTTCTAACATACCAATTCCTTAATCTATCAAATCAATTTAGTTATTAGGTTTCGGCCAATTCCGATAAACTAGGTGATCAACCCACTAACCGTATATACCTTATATTCCCAACTCGTTGGAAGGGGCCAGTGAGCCCCCCATTGCACAATATCGTGAACGTAGAACGTTCAGGGATCAAAATTCTGGGGAAACAGAATCCCATAAATATAGCCAACCATAAAGTACTCAAACATTTAGGGTCATTAATCCAATGATTATCTTTCATTTACAAATTCCGATACGATTAGGGCGATTCCTCCTAATCGCACAATAAGACCAAAAACATGAGTTATACCAAAATTCTTTCAATTTGTTCAATTGTCAATTCAAACATGTCGAGATGCGTACTAGACTTATTAATTGATTATATAATCTAAAATCAACCATTTTCCCCAATTTGATTTTAGACACAAAAGTTAGGGTTTTACATAAAATTGGGGTTTTTCGAAATCGAGTGAGGAATCGACAAATTAAAATCGCAGGGAGTCCAATAAGACCCTACTCAACACATACACTTGACCAATTGAAAAGTAAACATAACCCACCAAGGAAAACTCGAAATTTAAACAAACCTTCTTACAAATCTTAGAGGGAGAGGGAGAAAACCAAAGTTAGGAACAAGTGGGATAGATATCTCTACCTCAATCGAAGATCCGCAAAACCCTAGGTGAGGGTTTGAGCTCCAATGACAAAACCAAGACCATAGTCGCGTAGAGGGAGAGTCATAGATCGATGTTTGTGAAGGCCCCATGGCCCGAATCACTCTAGGTTGGGAGAAAGAGAAGAGAGAAGTGGGAGAGAAGAGAGATTGTCGAGAGTGATAGAGAGAGTTCGAAAATATGGAGTATGGTTCCCTTACACAGTCCTATACTCACTCACACATAATTCGGAAAAGACCAAAATGCCCCTACACTTAAGTCCCCAAGTCTGTCGAAACAGTGTATTTCGATATATGCCCAATGCGTATATCGAAATACACACATAGGGCTATCCCAACTCTACTATATATCGATATGCATAAGCCTTGCATATCGATATGCAATGCTCACTGATCATCTCCAAAGGTATGTGCATTTCGATATGCACACAGTGCATATCGAAATGCAAACCCTACTGCCCAGCTCCAAGAATAATGCATTTCGATATGCAACAATGCATATCGAAATGCAAGGAGGTCTATATCGAAATGATGGAATTCCTATCGAAATGCGCCTTAAGGAATTTTGAATAGTGAAGATGTTATATCAAAATGAAGAAAAGCAAGGAGGACTCATATATCAAAATGAAGCAAGGGGCAGTACATATCGAAATGCATTGCATTTTGATATACAAGAGGAAGGAGGATCTGCTCATATCGAAATAAGAGGGATGAGGGAGTGCCTTATATCGAAATGGGACCAAAGAGAATGCCATCAATAAGCTTGATATTTTGAAATGAAGGGGAATAAGGGGGAAACCCCACATCGAAATGACGTCAAGGCTAGGACCATCAGGAGGCTGTTTATATCGAAATGAGGCAAGAGAGAAGGGGCTCCACATTTCAATATATATACATCTATTTATACATATATATTCAAAATGGAAGTTTGGAACAATGTGCCACTCAAACAAGATTATGTGATTGCCAAATGATGTGGCAATCACCCGAACATCATCAATCACTCCCGAATATAATCCAGGACCTCCTAAACATCTTCAATCCTAAAATGTGGGTCCTGGGGAGGCTCGGGTACTCATAGAATAAATTGGATAACGACCTTCGAACGACCAATAGGAATATCAATTTAAGGGAATTGATATCAATTGGTTCCAAATGAAACTTGAAAGGAGATTTAAAGAATTAAATATTCCTGAGAATAAATTTGAAGTAGAAGGAAATTATATTCAAATTTCTGGACCGCTACTTCAACTCTCAAAATCAATACCTTTGTTCTACAAATTTCAATTCACAAAAGTTGAACCATAGTTTTGAAAATTTCAATACACAAATACGGAACTGTATTTCTGCATCTCAAACCAAAAGCTAGAACCATAGTTTATAAAATTTTAGTTCACAAAGTCGAAACTGTAGTTTCATGAATTATTATTCACCAAATCAAGAACTGTAGTTCTGCATTTTAACTCACACATAAAGAATTGCAGTTACGCAAATTTTATCGGTTCCATGAGAATTGGTTGAAAAACAAAACGATACACATATCTTGGTTGCATGTTTGGATACTCAGAACGGATGCAAAACGAAAAAAGTGCACACAGATCCACGAAAATTAGATTTCTAAATGTATTTGAAATCACAAAACTGGAACCATAGTTTTACATTTCAAACCAAAATCTAGAACCATAGTTCTGCAAATTTCAATTCACCGAAGCCAAAATCGTATTCTACATTTCAACTCACAAAATTAGAACCTTAGTTCTACAAATTTTAATTCACAAAAGTTGAACCGTAGTTTTGCAAATTTCAATTCACAAAGACGGAACTGTAGTTTTGCATCTCAAACCAAAAGCTAGAACCACAGTTTATAAAATTTTAATTCACAAAGCCAAAACTATAGTTTCATGAATTTTAATTCACCAAATCAAGAACTGTAGTTCTGCATTTTAACTCACACGTACAAAACTGTAGTTACGCAAAACAAAATGAAAAATAAAAGGATACACATATCTTGGTTCGATGCAAAATAAAAAAATACGAAAAACAAAACAATACACAAAATTTTGTGCGACGGAAAACAAAGTGATACACAAATACAAAAAAACAAATTTCAATGTTCACAAACAAATTACAACTCAAATGTAATCTATTCACAAATTACATTCGTGCACAAAAAAAACTCGAAGTGTAGAGGTTTTACCAGAGCCCACGACGAAGGACAATCTCTATGCGATGCAGGACGATGAAGAAGGATCGTGAGTTCTATGCGATGGAGTGAGATTGATGGCGATGGGCGACATGGATGGCGATGGCATGAGATTGACGGCGATGGGCAACATGGACGACGATGGGCGATGGGCGATGGGCGACATGAATGGCGAGAGGGATGGTATGAGATTGAATGCGTTATCGATGGTGAGAGGGATGGCATGAGATTGCAAGCGATGTAGGCGCTTGCGCTGGGATGATTTGAGATGGAGATGTCGAGGATTTGTGGCTGGGATGATTTGAGATGGAGAGGATTTGAGATCGAGAGGATTTGTACAGGGTCTTGAGATGGAGTGTGTATAGATCGAAGAGGGATTAGGCAGTGGCTGGTTTGGGCAGTGTGCTAGCGTGAAATAAGGGAGTGTTTTGTGAGTGGTGTTTTAAAATGGCAGAAATGTGTGTTGATTCAAGACCCCAAAACTTTTTTTATTTACAAAAATGCCATTAGAGAGTGTTTTAATCTCAGTCGTTGGATTGTGATCTAACAACTCTCTATATGTTTTGGGTGTGTATGACTAGGACATGATTGGAATATGACTGGGACATGACTGGGATATGACCGGGACATAATGTATATGACTGGGACATAAGGTTATATGTTTTGAGCGAGAAAGTTTTGGGGTTCAAAATAATTCTGATTTGTATTATAGATGTGTTGATGTGTGTCTTGGTATGTGTTTGTATATATATATATATGTGTGTGTGTGTGTGTGTTGATGTGTGTGTGTGTGTGTTGATGTGTGTCTTGTTGATGTGTGTCTTGTTGATGAGTGTGTATGTTTATATATATGTGTAAGTGTGTGTATTTTGGTGTGTGTGTGTGTGTATTGATGTGTACTAATATGTATCTTGGTATGTGTCTTGGTATTTGTATGTGTATGTATGTATGTATGTACGTATGTGTGCATGTTGGTGTATGAAAGAGAGCGATGAAGCGATAAAAATAAAAAATGAAAGCATAGACAAAAAACATAAACAACTTTTTGTGTTTGTATAATTTCTTGAAATTTTAAAATTGTTTATAAAAAACAAAAAAAAATATCAAACATGTTTTTATTACTGTTTTTAAAACAAAATGAAAACATAAACGAAAAATAATAAACATAAACGTTACCAAACATGCCCTTAATAACACTGTTTTAATAAGACATCACATTTCTCGCAAGATATATGACTTAGTCTTGAATGCCTGCCACTACCAACCACACTATCGCAAAACACACAAAATCCAACAACTAACCAAAGCTACGAGTTTGCCTTATCCAACTCTAAAGCCCACCAAACTATACTCCAATGCTCCCCGTGATATATGTATACATACATACACATTGGTGGCTTTTATCTTGATTAATTTGGTTGGTTCAATTCACGACTTCGAAGAATTTTAGAAAAGGTCATATGCGATTCAAACTGCCTCAACGAATTCAAGGACCGGTTCTACTTCAAACATATACTTGTTTTGGGGATTGCCTCAACGAATCCAAGGACCATCCAAGAAACCATCAAACCTGGAATTGATTTATAGTCGCCTCAACGAATTGCTTTGGGTAGGAATCAAGGAGCATCAGGTAGTTCCAGAAGAAGGGGAATAAGTCAACCATCAGGAGTGGTCAGACAGGGTAGATTTTTTTCCATCACCAATCAGGATGTTCCAGCAGCTTAAGACATAAATCCAGGTACGTCTTAAATTTTGGGGCGAAATTTCTATAAGTTGGGGAGAGTTGTGGGATCCGTTGTATATTTAAGGGTCATTATCTATTAATAATTAGGAATTAAATAAAGTAATCAAAATAAATTATAAATCTTAAGAAAATAATTTAAAGATTTTTGGGGAATTATTTAGAATTTTATGTAATTTTAGGGAGTAAATAAAGAAGAAAAGAGTTAATTAAAATAAAATAATAAGTAATGAGGGTCAAAGTGTAAACATTAGAATCTAAAGGCAAAAAGTGTGACAAGGAAAGAAAAGTTAGATTTTGCTGTGTAGGTGTCGTGGAGAGTAAATCGTGGCAATGGAAGTTGATACAAATTTGTATCTATGTATTATGTGTATAGATATAGTGAAAGCTTATCAGCATGGGTGGTGTTGGTAGACTCTTGAGCTAGGTGTTGAATTGCTGGGAGTTGCCGTATGAGAATGGTAGTAATAGAAACAAATATATGCGAAGTTATACATCTGAGCTTTTGTAACTTGTAAAATTTTGAAATAGAATCCGTAACCTACTATGAGTAAGAGAGAGTTCTAAATTCATTTTATAAGTGAGGAATTGAGAGATGGAGAAGTTGATTGAATGAAAAGAAGAGAGTTAGGGATGGTTTAGTGTTGCAGAGAATTCACGTAGAAGAATGTGAACAGTAGCTGAGGGAGTTAGAGAACCTAGGTTGCGGCAAAAGTTCTGAATTTTATTCTAGCCATCTAAGGTAAGAACTCTCAATTCTAAAAAAACAGAGTTGTTGCAAATAGTTCATAGATTATGTGGTTACATTTTGGTAGAAAACGAATGAGTTTTGATAAGTTATTTCAATCAAAATCAGTACTTGAAAAAAACTCGAAAGTTGCAAAGGGAAATCGATGTTTTGTGAATTTCTCTGATACCAGTATCTGGGTTTACTGTGATACTGGTATCCCAGAAAGGGCATGAAACCGGTATCCCAACTGTGGTATCCCAAGCCTTGACTATGATACCGGTATCTGGGATTTGCATGATACTGGTATCTTGGTCATCTGCTATAATACCGGTATCATGGGTTTATATGATACTGGTATTCCGTGTCTCGACTAAAATGGAAATTTAAGGGAAATTTATAATTTTAATGATTTTAATATTAAAAACTGAGTAAATTTTATTATAAAGAAGTATTATATTGGGAATTTAAGTACGTTATGGAAGTATTGAAAACATCAAAATAACTTAAGAGAATTGAGGAAAAGCTTATAAAGAATGATTTCTTTAAGTTTAAAGAGAAGGAATTATTAATGGAATATAATGTGTTAAAAGAATTAGAATAAAGCATAAGTATACATCGTTCCAGTATCAATTTTTATATAGTTCATTGGGCATTTGTTAGGTGTTGGAAAGTCATCATCATCGGCTCATCAGGAAGGCAAGCAGGTGGAGTAGAGTTGTTCTTCGTCCTATCAGGTGAATACTCAATAGACTTGTATAATTTAGAGTAGTTAATACTCTTATTAGTATAAATGAGTGATTTTAAGCATTTGGAGGAAATGATTTAAATCCTATGGATCACAAGAGTTTGGGAAGAAAACGATTACAAGGATTTTTTTGTGAATTCAAAAGTAAGTTTGATTATAAGATCAAGGAAATGGTTTTAAGAGGTAAAAATAGGAATGATCGATAAAGAATAAAGAAAAGGAATGTTTTTGAAAGAAAATGATTTTGGAAAGAAAAAGACTTTTAAAGAGGATTTTGGAAAAGAGAACAAAGAATGATTTTGATAAAGAATTATTAAAGAAAGAGATTGGAAACATTAAAAGTTTTTATCCATTGAGATGATGTCTTGGATCGTGCCTAAATAGTCTTGCCATAGTACACGGGGTACTATTGGGTTTATGCATCGGGGTGCGTTGCACAGAGGCGCACTATATATATGAGATGGTACTAGTCCTTACCGCTAGGGCAGGGAAATGAGCGGCCCTTGGTTTATTACGATGTAACTATTCAGATATTTACAAGTGATCAGATCTGAGTCTTAACGTTGATCAATGGTTAATGATCCTTGGCTATTATGGTGTCTGTGATGGGATGTGACTTGAGATGGGTTGATCGAATTGGATCATTGAGAAGAGTTTCAAGATTAATGTGATAAATAGGAATTGGTAATTCAATTGGGAAAATGGGATTTTGGTGTGCATTAAAAGTAAAGAGTTTGGGAAATGGGATTTTGAAAAAGAAATGTAAAATGCTTTAAAGTATTTGGATTTAAAAGTAAAGGAATTTTTGAAGTAAAAAGTCATATGTTGCAAATAATGATCCTTGGATATTTTACTCCTCTTTATTATGCATTTCTATAGTATTCACCAGTCATCGTTGATGCACGCTTGTGCTTTTCTTTTTAGGTATTAGGAGCTAGAGTTCACAGTCTAGTCCAGCTGCAGAGTAGTAGAGTTGTCGTGGAGTTTGTCAATTCTGTAGAGTCAGTATGTCTTTTACCTTATCATTTTGTTGTATTTAAGAGGATGTTTATCTCTCATTTGAGTCTGCTTTCAAATTATTGAGTTGAGATGTTGCAGTTGTTGTGAAATTGTATCGGGCCTATTTCCCTTAGTTTTATTTATTTGAGTTTGTATCATCAGTGTTTATATATATTAGTAGATTGTATCAAAGTCTTTAGTGAGTTGTGTTGGTTAGCAGTGGATTAGTGTATGCTATCACCACGTGTCATCTTTAGATAATTAGCTTTACAGTTATTAGGGATGAGACATGCCATATACTCTAGGGACAATATCCACTTTGGCATTTAGGGATGAGACACTTCCCAACTCACTTTGGCATTTATACAAACACCTAGTGTGCATACAAGCACATGTCATTTCCATTCAACTAGGAATCACTCCACAACCTCCCAATCTTCCTCATTCACTCTCCAGACCTCTCATATGGTCCACAAGTGTTCAAGACAATCTATTTACACACAAGACGTAGGCCCAAGGCCTCCAAATTTTCCTTAGACAACCAAACCCAGCTCAACATCTAGACACGGTCTCCCCTTAATTTTAGGTAACCCACAACACCTACACAACTCCCAATTAGTTCAATGCTTATACTACAAGGCCACAAGGCCACAAATTTGATGCTCATATAGAAAGTCACCTTTGAGAGTTTAAGAAGTTGAGTTTTAAAGAAAACGTTCAAGTTTAAGTATAAAATCCTTTAGGTTGTCTAGCACAACAACATGCACTCTAGGGAGATGTAGATTTACCTCAAAAATGAAAGGGAGAACTCCAAACCCTAGGTGAGGGCTCTTTACGAGGCCTCAAACTATACCCACCATTTCATAGCCCTTGATGAGCTCTTGAACGTTTGTGAAAGACACTTTCTCGGAAACCCAATAGATGGTGCTAGATCTTGGAGAGAGATATAGAGAGGAAGATGGAAGAGACGGAAGAGATAGAATGACATAGGCACAAATGAGGGTTTCACACCCTCTCTCACACATACAGGCTATACATATATTTCCCACACGAATACCCATAATACCCTTCCATTAAACTGCCGAACAAACCCATAAACGATCACATTTTGAAATGTGTTTGAGGCACATTTCGAAATATGACCTCATAGATCAATCCATATGAAGATCTGCATTGTTCACATGTTGGAATGTGAACGGGTCACATTTCGATATATGACCCCTCTGGTATGCCACATCGAGAGCAAAGGGGATGTCACATTTCGAAATATAACACAAGTCACATATTGAAATGTGACTCCACTACTGGGAGTCACACAGTGACCCAAGTCTCATATTTTGAAATGTGGGACAAGCCCACATTACCGGAAATCCCAACCTCTTCTACTGGAAGACTAAGGCCAGAGCACATTTCGAAATGTGTTCTTCTTCAGGTCACCCAAACTTCCACATGCACTCCCTCTTCCACAAACCCCTTCTTCTGGTAAACCAGGCCAACTCCTCCTTCCCTTTTCTGGAAGACCATGTTACGGCCTCTCCTTCTCCCGCAAAGCCTTCCCTTCTTCTAGAAGACCAAACAATACACACACAGTCCAACAACATAGACACACAACCCACTGTCAATACCAACACCGACACCCAACACAGCCACTCACACAACCAACACAGCCACTCACACAACCAACACAACCATTCACACAACCAATATAGCCAATCACACAACCAATATAGCCAACCAATCGAGACACAAACACAACCAACACAACCAACCAACAAAAAAACACTCAAACCCATCAACCCCTAGAACCTTCATTCTTACCTTCTTTCCATAAAATCTATTATTTACAATTATGAAAACCAAAGGATTTATTTAAATAATTCCCAAAATTATCTTCTAAGATAATATGAAATTTTGGATCGTTACACGCCAACCATCGACAACCCGTGTGACCCTCACAAGAGGCCACCAAAGCTTGATGAAACCCTCATGGGCGACCAACACAGCAATCAACGGAGATGGATACCAACACATAGATCTATGATGACTAACACATTGATTTCCTCTCCTATGATGATGGTGACCAACACTTCGGTTTTGGGTTTTTAGATTTCAGTTTTGGGGTTTTTGATTTGAGGTTTTCTGATTTGGGGTTTTTCTGATTTTGGGGGCTCCCCTCAACGTATTTCTTGGCTATGGTTTTTGGCTGCGTGTGTGTGCATGCACTATGTGTGTGCTTTGTGTTGACTGTGCATATGTGCTTTGTGTTGGCAGTGTTGATGGTTGTGCGTGTGTGCTCTATGTTATGTTGGTTACCGTAAGCCACTGCAAGCCACAACTGCAAGTCACTGCAACCATAATCCACTGCAATCGCAAGCCACTACAAGGCCTCCACACAATGGTGACGACCACCATCGTGTGTGTACGAAATCTATGTGTTCTATCTCTTTTTATGTGTGCATTCTCTCTCTATCTATCTCTTTGTATGTGTGGGGGTGGTAGGAGGGGGTGTGCGATCTCTGTGTATAGGTTTGTGCGATCTGTCTGCATTCTCTCTCCCTCTCTCTCTCTCTTTGTGTGTGTATGTCACGTGTGTGCGGTTGGGTTTGGCGTTTGGTTGGATGTGTTTCGATTTTGGTTTGGCATTTTGGTCTGCGATTTTGGGTCTACGATTTTGGGTCTGTGATTACAAAACTTTTGGCGCATCGATAATAGTGTGTGTCTGTAATTTTGGGTCTGTGATTTTGGGTTTCTATGATTTGTGGGGGGAGAGAGTTTCTGTGATCTGTGTTTTTGTGAGTTTCTACAATCTGCGATCTGAGTTTCTGCGATTTGTGTTTTGCAATTTGTGTCTGTGTTTCCCATTTCTGTGCTGTACGGTGAGGTTTTCCAACTCTCTTTTTGCATGTGTGTATGTTTCTGTATTTTGGTTGGGTTGTGCCCGATTGTGTATATGAGTTTCTGTATATGTATGTGTGTTACTAGGTTTTCCGATTTCAGTTTTCTAATGTGCATATTTTCTATGCTGTATGTTTCTTTGTGCATTTTGATGTTCGTGTTCTGGGTTGTTGTTCGTATTTTTGTTGTACGTGTTTTGGTGTTTGTGTTGTTTTGGTGTTAGTGTTCTAGCATTTGGGTTGTTTTGGTATTTATGTTTTGGCATTTGAACATTTGATTTGTTTTGGGTTTGGTTGTAACCCTACTATTTTGTTATAGGTTTTCTAGGTTGTGCTCTCTCTCTCTCTCTCTCTCACACACACATACACCTTCTGTGTTTCTGATTTGTGTTTTGGAAATAACCCTTGACTGTTTTGGTTGTGTTGGTTGTGTGTGTGTGGAGCCTTTGTTGTTTAATGATACGCCTTGGTTGTTTCGTCACACCCAAAAATCGGAGGTTTTCTGGGTTATTCGATTATGGGTTGTGATTTGAGTGTGTTCTGATTTTCATTCTGGTTTTGGTTGTGATGAGGTTTTCTCTGATCCTTGGTGGGTTTAGTTGAGTTGGCTGTGTGTGTGGGTTGACTGTGATGAGGTGTTTCTCTAAGCCTTAGTCTAAAGTCAAGTTGGCTGTGATGAATGACATATTTTTTCTCGCCATGGTAGGGTAACTCGCACTTTGGAGCCATTGTGAGTGTCAATCTGAGCCTCTTTCCCCCTCAATGGATTTAAACTGGGTTTATTGTGGAATATGAAATGTGTATGGAATATATGTGATGTTTTCTCTCTCTGATCTTGGCTGTGATGATGATGTTTATCTAGCCATGGCTGGGGTAACCCACAAGTTACAACCACTCTCCATGTTGTCTTTCTCTCACTCTCTATGTGTGTGCATTATCTCTCTCTGTGTGTGTGTTTACGATTTTGGGGTTTACAATTTTGGGGTTTACAATTTTGGTCGCGTGAATTGTTGATGATCGTTTGAATTTCTGTGATGATTGCGTGTTATGGCGTGGTAACTCAGTGTGTTTGTGAGATATTTCTCTCGCGACTTTTGTTGTTGCAGTCATGACATGTGTTTCATTTTTACTAGAAAAATGCATACCTTAGTCCATTTATAGAAATAATTATTATTTGTTTAAATAGTTGTACCTAATTTAGGGTTTATGTTCACTTCATGTTTAATGTTCTTTACTTCTCTATATTTGTAATTATACTTCTGCATTTCGAACATATGGGTTTCTTTATTTTGAACATGTGTTTCTGTATTTTGAACAT
>NMUG010002398.1:0-16051 GCA_002855965.1 Monotropa hypopitys | reverse complement strand
AAAATCATTGAGGTGTGATTTTGTCCTTAATAGCATAATGAATGAATTATTCAAGTCTGAATGATTCATTTAGAGTTAGAATCATTTAAATTTCTTTTACAAGTTAATTTTAAAAAATTAATTCTTATTGAAATTTTCTCAAGGAACTTAAGATGAACAAAAAAATGAACAAATAGAAAGTTCATAATAGAAATTACAAAAAAATTCATAACATAAAGCAAACAGTTTATTACAAACATTCAAGATAAAATAGTAAAAAATTTACAAAACAAACAAGAAGAAAAGGAAAATCCCTAAGCACTTGGGGCTACATCAGAAGGAGTAGCATCGACAGGCAAAGAAGAAACAAGAGCATTGGACCCCTTTACAGCAAGTTCTTGATTTGAAGTAGGATTTTTAGAAAGGACTTCAGAAGGATTTTCAGCAGGATCAGCAGTGGGTGTCACGACCCAATCACACATGAGCCATGACCGGCCAACGAGCAAGCTCGCTAAAGGCCCTATTAAATGAGTTTAGGAATTCATCGAACAATTTTAGATTGAATAATAGCGGAAAGCGTGAAATAAAAACTCAGAGAGTGCATCACTAGAAAAATACCCACAATTTACCTCATTAATGATCTAGGGTTACAACAAGAGCCCCATGGGCTAATACATGAGATCACAAAAACTGAGATATAATGGTCCAAAGCTCCTACTACTGCTCCTCAAATCCCAAAAAGGGTTTTAGAAAATGCACAAGCTCTAAAGTTAGAGTGAATACAATACATGCCAAAATTACTAGTTTCATGGACAACCAAAAATTCCCTGCAGTAAATCATTTCATATAATCATAGTATGAGTGGATCAATAGCCTCAAGAGTAGTATCATTGACCCTTTAGGTCATATTAGATTTCAGCATTTTTCATGCATGAACCTGCAACAAGTGCATATTGATTGCTCTAGGCATTCCACCCGAGATGTAGGACTGTCATCCAGCCTATCAAGCCAACCAATTACACCCTCCATAGTACCATAACAAGGGGGAGCTACCTTGCAATATGCATAGTGGCATGATATCATCCGAATGACCATCTGGTTTGGTCCCACCCTTATATCATGTCCCTGTATGCATGGTATCTGACCCTGCCCCCAACATTCAGGCTCTTATCCATTTATGACCGTATTCCGTAGCCATGTTATGTCCGTGCCAATAATTACATACAACATTTTCCATATTCTCTTGTCCATGTATAAAAGAGTTTTCACAAGCTCTTATCTTTTATTTTGCAAGAGTGATAACATAATAAGTTTTTAGGCTCAATAGCCGTAACAATACTTGTTAAAAGGAGTAAGCAAGTAAAAGAAAATGTGAGTAAGTAAGGCATGTAAAGATTTACCTTTTTTCTTTATGTTGATTTCTCCCTGAATCTCTCTCTAAATCTACAACAATAATATATTGATTTAGTTTCTAATCTTATTGCCAAACTACTGAGGTTACTGCCGAGCTGAGCTGAGCTGCCGGACCAAGGTGGCCGGACTACTCTCAACCAGTTGGCCGAGTTACTGGATAATACAAGTGACCGAAGGCCTTCTGTCTGGAGGACAGTGGCCGACTAGTTTTGTTCGGGAACTTCATCTTTCTGCCTAACATTGGTTTGGAGGACATTCTGGACCGAAGGGTCATTATGCCGAGCTAAAACTCTACTGAGCTATTGACTTGCTGAGCTGGCAGTCTACCGAATAGCCAAACAATGCTTCTGGTAGACTATGGCAGTACGGGAAAAGGTGCTTTGGACATAAATATTGGTCGAAAGGGTTGGTGAGGTGGTCATGAGGCTTTAAGAATAAATGCCCGAGCTACTAGCTTCACGTCCGAGCTGAGATAACGAAAAAACGGTCAGTCCCTCTACCGAGCACTGGCGCTCCGACAAGTGGGAAGTCGGTAATGCTACAAGAAAGGTTAGAGATGTTCTAGAATGGTCCGAGCATGTTTTGTCGAGCTGAATTGAGTTCAGCAAGAGGGTCAAAAGGGTTGTCCGGATTGTTTGGCCAAGTGTCGAACACTTAATCATTGCCGAGCTGAAGCACAAGGGTCTGGGTTGCTTCGGCTGAGCTAGAAGAAAGGCTGCCGAGCTGATAACAGTGTGGCCAAGTCCTTCGGTGGACTTTCCGAACAAGGATAAGAACAAGACTTTGATAAAATACGATCGAAGGACTAGGTAGTTACCTGAGTTGAGCTTCTGGTCTGCCAAATGGTTTGGCCGAGCTGAGGTTTGTTCGGAGTGTGATGGTCTGGGAAAAGGGAGTCTTCTAGGCTGGAACAAATGATCTGGAGGGATTTTGAAGAGCAAGGGCTGGTTCGGACAAGTATTCTGAAGGTTGGGGGAGTTTGCGAAACAACGAAGTGTCCGGAGCTCAGAGCTTCTGTCACTAGAACTTGAATACACGGAGGGATTTGGTGGGACTTGAATACTCCACAATGACTGTTTATATAAGAAGATGAAGGGGTTGGTGCATTAATGACTCGATTAGACCCTTACTGCCGAACTATTGAGGTTACTATCGAGCTCAATTGAGCTGAGCTATTGGACCAAGGTGGCCGGACTGCTCTCGATCGGTTGGCCAAGCTAATGGATAATACAAGTGACCGAAGGCCTTCTGTTCGGAGGACAGTGGCCGACTATTTTTGTTCGGGAACTATATCTTACTGCCTAACATTGGTTTGGAGGACATTCTGGACCGAAGGGTCATTATGCCGAGCTAAAACTCTACTGAGCTATAGACTTGCCGAGCTAGAAGTCTTCCGAATAGACAAACAATGCTTCTGGTAGACTATGGCAGTACGGAAAAAGGTGCTTCAGACATAAATATTGGTCGAAAGGGTTGGTGAGGTGGTCATGAGGCTTCAAGGATAAATGCACGAGCTACTGGATTCACGGCCGACCTGAGATAATGAAAGAACGGTCAGTCCCTCTGCCGAGCACTGGCGCTCTGACAAGTGGGAGGTCGGCAATGCTACAAGAAAGGTCAGAGATGTTCTGTAATGGTCCGGGCTTGTTTTGCCGAGCTAAAGTGAGTTCAGCCAGAGGGTCAAAAGGGTTGTCCGGATTGTTTGTCCAAGTGCCGAACACTGAATTATTTCCGAGCTGAAGCACAAGGGTCTGGGTTGCTTCAGCTGAGCCATAAGAAAGGCTGCCGAGCTGATAATAGTGCAGCCAAGTCCTTCAGTGGACATGCCGAACAAGGATAAGAACAAGACTTTGAAAACATATGACCGGAGGACTAGGTGGTTACCTGAGCTGAGCTTCTGGTCTACCAAATGGTTTGGACAAGCTGAGGTCTGTTCGGAGAGTGATGGTCCGGGCAGAGGGAGTCTTCTGGGCTAGAACAAATGATCTGGAAGAATTTTTAAGAGCAAGGGCTAGTTCGAACAAGTATTCTGAAGGTTGGGGGAGTTTGCCGAACAACAAAGTGTCTAGAGCTCAGAGCTTCTCTCACTAGAACTTGAATGCATAAAGGGATTTGGTGGGATTTTAATGCTCCACAATGGCTGTTTATATAGGAATCCGAAGGGGTTGATGCATTAATGACTTGATTAGACCCTTTCTTAATCCAGCCGAACTAATCAGAGTGTTGTCTAATTCGGATCAGGTCTAAGCTCTGTCATGTCAGTCTGAAACTTTCGACGTGTTGTCCCATCAGTCAGGCGGATGGTTAGTCCGGATAGGACCTGACCCTGTAGCTCGGCAGTGATGCTGCCATACAGTTGGCATCCGAGTTTGAGCTGGGCCGGTTGGCTGGTCCGAACTAGGCTAGTCTGGCCTATTTTCTTTCGGTTGGGCCTACCTTTTGGGCTTTATAGCATGATTTTAAATGATTTCCTTAGCCTATTATAGATCTTTCACTCTAAGACTAAACCTAATTGATTTATTAAAATTTAGTACAACTACTAAATATTTTTAAACAACTTATTAAATTATAATAACCTTATTTTTCTAGGACGGGGTCTCACATCCTCCCCTCCTTAATGAAAGTTTGGCCCCCAAAATTTAAAATAACTTATTGATTGATGGAAATAAATTTACCTTGCTCAAATAGTGTCAGGTACTTTCGGCGCATCGCTTCCAGATTAGTTTTCCCACCAAACTTTGACTAAAGGATTTACTTTGCTTCGTAGTTTCTTCTCTCGTCGGTCTAGGATCTTTATCGGCTTTTCCTCATAGTATAGGTTCTTCTCGATCTCGATCGTGGGTTGCTTCAAAAAATGTGATGGATCTTCTATGTATTTGCGAAGCATGAAGACATGGAAAACATCGTGTACATTGGCTAATTCTGGTGATAAGGCTAATCGGTAGACGAGTGGGCCAATTCTTTCAAGAGTCTCAAATGGGCCAATGAATCAAGGATTTAACTTTTCTCTCTTCCCGAATCTGACGACGCCTTTAATCGGTGACACTTTCAGAAATACTCTGTCGCGTTCTTGAAATTCCAGTTCTCTTCGATGAGTATCGGCATAACTCTTCTGGCGATCTTGGGCAACTTTCAATCGATTTTGAATCGTCTTGATCTTCTTCGTGGATTCCTGCACAATTTCTGGTCCCGTTAACTCTGCATCTCCAACTTCTGTCCAACATGATGGCGTCATGCATTTCCTTCCGTATAATGCTTCGAATGGTGCCATTCTTATGCTTGCTTGGTAACTGTTGTTGTAGGAAAATTCTGCTAGTGGTAGATGCTCTTCCCAGCTCCCTTGAAAATCTAATGTATAGGCTCACAACAAGTCTTCTAGCATTTGAATGGTCCTTTATGATTGGTCGTCTATTTGCGGATGAAAAGTAGTGCTGGAGTTGAGTGCTGTTCCCATTGCCTTTTGCAGTGACTTCCAAAATCTAGACACAAATCACGGATCTCTATCCGACATGATAAACACAGGTGTACCATGCAATCAAACGATTTCGCGAAGATATGTGTTCTTGATTGCTATGAAATGAGCAGATTTGGTCAAATGATCCATTATGACCCATATCGCATTGTTGCCCTTTTTTGAACAAGGCAACCCTATGAGATAGTCTATAGTGATGTTCTTTCATTTCCACTTGGGAATAGGTAGAGGTTGTAATAATTCGACGGGCTTCTGACGAATAGCTTTGATCCGTTGGCACTGCAAACATTGGCTGGGCTATATCGCGCTTAATTCCCATCCACCAATAAGATTTTTTTAAATCTTCATACATCTTTGTTTACCCGGGGTGATACGTGAACTTTGAGTGATGGTCGTCGTCCATGATCTTTCGCTTGATTTCTTCGTCGCTGGGGACACATAGTCGGTTTCGAAATTGAAGGATTCCATCTATAATGGTAACTCGCTTTCTGAGCCAATACCTTCACTAATCTTCATGAGTTTTGGGTCGCTTCCTTGCTTTGACTTGATCTCTTCCAAGATGTTTGGTTCTACAATAATGGTGTTGAGATGTCCATTTTATAGGTGATCAAGCTCCTTCTTTCCTTTCCTGCTCAAGGCGTCAGCAACATTGTTGGCTTTTCTGGGATGATACTGAATGTTGAGATCGTAGTCCTTCATTATCTCCAGCCATCTTCGCTGTCTGAGATTCAGTTCCTTCTGGGTAAAAAAATACCTCAAACTCTGATGATCGGTGAACAGGTTGCAAGTGACTCTATAGATATAGTGATGCCAGATTTTCAAAGCAAAAACTACTGCGGCCAGTTCCAAGTCGTGAGTTGGGTAGTTCTTATCACGAGGCTTTAGCTGTCGGGAGGCATAAGCAATAACTTGACTTCACTACATCAGAACACATCCGAGTCCTCTAAGTGAAGTGTCGCTGTAGACTTCAAAGTCTTTTCCTTCCTGGGGTAGTATAAGAACGTGTGCTGTCGTGAGTTGTTTCTTCAGCTCTTGGAAGCATCCTTCTCTCTTCTTCGTCCAATCAAGTGGCTCTCCTTTCTTCGTCAGCTCCGTCATCGGGGTTGCAATCTTTGAAAAATCCTTGATGAATCTTCGATAGTAGCCGGCGAGTCCAAGGAAACTGCAAACTTCAGTTACTGAGGTTGGTTTAGGTCAGTCTTGGATTGCTCCTATCTTTTGGGGGTCCACTAAAATTCTATGTTCGTTGATGATGTGCCCAAAAAATTGAATCTTTGTGAGCCGGAACTCGCATTTGTTGAACTTGGCGTAAAGCTTCCTTTCCTTCAAAGTCTGCAAAATGATTGACAGGTGCTTCATATCTTGTTCTTCATTCTTGGAGTATATGAGGATATTGTCAATGAACACGATCACAAAGTCATCGATATAGTTAGTGAAGACCCGGTTCATCAGGTCCATAAACGCTGCAGGTGCATTGGTGATGCCAACTGGCATGACTAAAAACTCGAAATACACATTCCTGGTGCGAAAAGCTGTCTTCTCCATGTCTTCTGCCTTGACCTTAAGATGGTGATATCCTGAGCGAAGATCAATTTTTGAGAATACTGTGGCTCCTTGTAGTTGATCGAATAGGTCGTCAATGTGTGGCAACGGATACTTGTTCTTGATGGTGACTTTGTTTAGCTCCTGATAGTCAATGCAGAGTCACATTGTCCCATCCTTCTTCTTGACAAGTAAAACTAGTGCTCCCTATGGCGACGAGATAGGTCGGATGAAATCTTTATCAACTAATTCTTGAAGTTCACCTTCAATTCCTTCAATTCTGCAAGTGCCATTTGATACGGTGCCTTAAAAATTGGTTGGCTTCTTAGAATAGTCTCAATAATAAATTCCACCTCTCGATCAACGGGTACTCCTGGCAAGTCTTCAGAAAAAATATCGGGGAAATCACGAACTACTGGGATATCCATTATTGAATGAGAGTTTGGTGTTGTCGGTAAAATGCTGCAAAGATAACCTCGGCATCCTTTCTGTAAAAGTCGACGAACGTGTGCCATAGACACAAAATACAGGAGTTATGTGACTCCTTCTCCTTCGAGCTTGGCTTCTTCCTCTTCTAGTCCTACAAATACTATACACTTCTCTGTGCAGTCTATCTTGGCTTTGAATCAGGACAACCAATCCATTCCAACGATAGCATCGAAATGAGACATGGCTAGAGGGATTAAATTGATTATGGTACGAGATCCATTTATAGAAACGTCGCAATTCCTAAAGATAGACGAACATATGACTCCCTTGCTCATAGGTTGAGATACGAGCAAGTTGTATTCTAAGGGTTCAAGATTTCTACTGATTTTCTGAAAGTGAGATTTTGAAATGAAAGAATGAGTAGAACCTGAATCGAATAAGGCATAAGTAGGAATTCTACAGACAAGAATTCTACCTGCCACAACAACTTCATCATTTCTGGGATCTCTGGAGACTAAAGCGAAAGCTCTTGCCTACCATTGGTTTCGGTTATCTTGTTGGTTGTTTCTTGGTGCTCCCACGGGTACCATATTTGCTTCCGTTGTCGGCCTTGGACAATCCTTCTTGAATTGTCCCTCCTGACCACAGCCATAACATGTTAGGGGTACTCTGTTTCCCCCGCCTTGGTTTCCCATTCTCCTTTGATCGTATCTTCTTCCTCCAAAATTTGTCCTCTTCTGTGGACCAGCTCTTCCGGGCTTTTGGTTTTGCCTCTTCCGCTCTTGGTAATGTTTCGTATCTTCCACATCATGCTCTACTAACCAGGCTCAATCTAGAACATCAGCGTAAGTAGATAGATATAGGGGTCGAACTACCTTTCGTATTTCAAGCTTTAATCCATCTTCAAATCGTCATGCCTTCATCTCCTCCAATGCCACTAAGTAGGGTGCATATGCAATAAGATTCGTAAACTCAGTTTCATAAGCAGCTACCGTCATGATTCCCCGCTATTTGAGATGCTCAAAGTCCATACTCTTTGCCGTTTGCATTGCTCTCGGTATGAACTTCTCACGAAAGATCTCTAGAAATCTCTCCCAACTCATCTCTGACTCTACGACACTTTTTAAATTCCACCACCAGTTTGACTCTCCTTCCAGAAGGTACGATCCAATCTCAACCTTTTGTTGATCAGAACATCTCAGCAATTGGAAATTCTTATATAGGCCCGCAATCCATTTGTTTTCTCTAACAGGGTCCATTCCGCCTTGAAAAGTATGAGGCTTCAGCTTTAAGAACTCCTTTACTGCTGCAAAGTTGGCCGCTTGCTCGATCAGGTCGACCAATGCCTCCTCTTTGGGATTTGGTGGCTCGTTCACGGGTCCTGCTTGATTGAAATATTGGTGGATCATTTCTTGTTGAGTTTGGACGGTTCCGGCTAGCATCCTAACCATGTCGCGGAGCTCCGCCACTTCATCGTTCCTTTGACCAACTCCATGTTCGTTTGTACGAGTGTTAACCATTCTGCTTTCGAAGAGATTTTACAGTTAAAAATATGGAAAAGAGTTTGATTAATTCATAATAATTAGAGTTCATTATAAGTAGATAGACTGAAATTCTAAGTGTGTTTGGGGCACACTCAACAAAACATGATGGATAATAATAAAGTACTAAAATGCTACTCGCTATCCGAGTCACTCGGCCACTCGTGGAGTGGATAAACCCACTCCTCACAGTTTATGTCGATATCCTCTTCGTCTTCTTCCTCCTCATTATTACTCGGATCTTCTTCGGGGTCTTCTTCCAAGTCGAGGTCCTACCCTTGGTTTTGCCACTCCATGGGTTCCTCTTCCTCTTCTCCTTCGTCCACTTCTTCATCTTCCGGTTGAGGTCCATTATTATCACCACATGATGCGGTTTCTTGCCCCTCCCATGAGGTACTCGAACTCCTAATTAGGGATGTAAATAAAACCGAAAACCGATGAAACCGATCGGACCGAACCAAACCGATGATTTTTGATCGGTTTTTTGATTTAGAATAATTTGATTGGTTTTATAATTAAAAAAGTTTAGAATTTGGTTTGGTGGTAATTTTTAATTTTGAAAATCGAATTAAACCGAAACCGACCGAATAAAAATAACATTAGTTTTTAATTTTTTGTACTCATACTTTTTATTTGTACTATTACATTCTTACTAACGAAATATTTCACATGATTTAAGTTTTTTCTGTGTTCCCTCTATGTTAATTCATATTTTGAGACCAACATTATATTTTTAATATAATTATAAATATAGTGGTCAAATCATTTGTGTAATTACCTCAGTGTAGTTAGATTTATAAATATGCATTCCAGTTTATATATAGTGAAAGTTATTACTTATTTTATTAATAATCCTAACTATTTAAAACATTTTTAATCAAGTTGGATTTGAGCTATTTAAAAACTAGCTTTAATGATACTATTACGTTTCCGATGATACTACTATATGTTCTGATATTTTGTAAAAAAAGTTTTCTGTCCTTTTACATTTTCTATAAAAGTACTGTGTTTTGATATTTTTTACACACAAAAAAATCAAATAAACCGAACCGAACCGAATTGTATAACGTATATCGGTTTGGTTTGGTTTATACATAATATTGGTTGGTTTTGGATTTTGAAAATATAAACCGAAGTTATCGGTTTGGTTTTATATTTGCCCTAAAACCGATCAAACCGAACCGTTTACACCCCTACTCCTAATGTTGAATGGATGCTCTCGCTACTTCACAAGCGTGCTCCAACAGTCGTAGATGATAATTAATCATGCTTCGAACGTCCTCCTCCGAATTATCTTCGAAACCTACCACAACTCGGGCTACGAGATCTGAAGTAATCGTCACGGAATCGGATAAAGCTTGGTCTTAAACGTCTTCGTTTACCACAAAGTTTTCTTCCTCTTTCTCTGGTACCGCCGGAGGTGGTGCTACCTCATGGTTGTCTTCCGAATTGCTGCTAGAGTAATCACTACTACCGCTGCTAGACATAGCTAAAACACGTGCACATAGGTATAGCAAATTAAAATAAGTCCATCTTCACGGGTTAACAAATATTTCTAACGTAACTAGTGAGTGCCTCAGTTCTAACTCTAGGTTTGTTCGAAATCTCAAAACTCGTGCTCTGATACCACTATTGTCATGACCCAATCACACATGAGCCATGACCGGCCAATGAGCAAGCTCGCTAAAGGCAATGTTAAATGAGTTTAGGGATTTATCGAACAATTTTAGATTGAATAATAGCAGAAAGCGTGAAATAAAAACTCAGAGAGTGCATCACTAGAAAAAAATCCATAATTTACTTCATTAATGATCCAGGGTTACAACAAGGGCCCCATGGGCTAATACACGAGATGACAAAAACTGAGATATAATTCTCCAAAAGCTCCTACTATTGCTCCTCAAATCCTGAAAAGGTTTTAGAAAACACATTAGCTATAAAGCTAGAGTGAATATAATACATGCCAAAATTACTAGTTTCATGGACAATCAAACTTTCCCTGCAGTAAATCATTTCAGATAATCGTAGTATAAGTGGCTCAATATCCTCAAGTGTAGTATCATTGACCCTTCAGGTCATATTAGATTTCAGCATTTTTCATGCATGAACCTGCAACAAGTGCATATTGATTGCTTTGGGCATTCCATCCGAGATGTAGGACTGTCAACCAGCCTATCAAGCTAACCAATTACACCCTCCATGGTACCAGAACAAGGGGGAGCTACCTTGCAATATGCATAGTGGCATGATATCATCCGAATGACCATCTGGTTTGGTCCCACCCTTATATCATGTCCTTGTATGCATGGTATCTGCCCCCTTTTCAAGTATTTGGACTCTTATCCGTTTATGACCATATTCAGTGGCCATGTCATGTTCATGCTGATAATCACATAAAACATTTTCCATATTCGTTTGTCCATGTATAAAAGAGTTTTCACAAGCTCTTCTCTCTGTTTTTTTTGCAAGAGTGATAACATAATAAGTTTTCAGGCTCAATATCCATAACAATACTTGCAAAAAGGAGTGAGTAAGTAAGAGAAAATGCGAGTAAGTAAGGCATGTAAAGATTCACCTTTTTATCTAGGTTGATTTCTCCCTGAATCTCTCTCTAAATCTGCCACAATAATATAAAGATTTAGTTTCTAAGCTTACTGCCGAACTATTGAGGTTACTATCGAGCTTAGCTGAGCTGAGCTGCCGCACCAAGGTGGCCGGACTGCTCTCGGTCGGTTGGCTGAGCTACTGGATAACACAAGTCACCAAAGGCCTTCTATCCACAGGACAATGGCCGACTGTTTTTATTCAGGAACTACATCTTACTGTAACATTGGTCCGGAGGACATTCTGGACCGAAGGATCCCTATGCCGAGCTAAAACTATACTGATCTATAGACTTGCCGAGCTGGAAGTCTGTCGAACCGCCAAACATTGCTTCTGGTAGACTATGGCAGTACGGGAAAAGGTGCTTCAGACATAAATATTGGTCGAAAGGGTTGGTGAGGTGGTCATGAGGCTTCATGGATAAATGCCCGAGCTACTGGCTTCACGACCAAGCTGAGATAACGAAAGAATGGTCAGTCCCTCTGCCGAGCACTGGCGCTATAGCAAGTGGGAGGTCGGCAATGCTACAGGGAAGGTCAGAGATATTCTAGAATGGTTCGGGCATGTTTTGCCGAGCTGAAGTGAGTTCAGCCGGAGGGTCAAAAGGGTGTCCGGATTGTTTGGCCAAGTGCCGAACACTGAATCATTGCCGAGCTGAAGCACAAGGGTCTGGGTTGCTTCAGCTGAGCCAGAAGAAAGTCTGCCGAGCTAATAACAGTGCGGCCAAGTCCTTCGGTGGACTTGCTGAACAAGGATAAGAACAAGACTTTGATAAAATACGACCGGAGGACTAGGTGGTTAACTGAGCTGAGCTTCTGGTCTGCCAAATGGTTTGGTCGAGCTGAGGTCTATTTGAAGAGTGATGGTTTGGGCAGAGGGAGTCTTTTGGGCTGGAACAAATGATCTGGAGGGATTTTTAAGAGCAAGGACTGGTTCGAACAAGTAATCTGAAGGTTGGGGGAGTTTGCCGAACAACGAAGTGTTCAGAGCTCAGAGCATCTCTCACTAGAACTTGAATGCATGTGGGGTTTCGGTGGGAGTTGAATGCTCCACAATGACTGTTTATACAGGAATCTGAAGGGGTTCGTGTATTAATGACTCGATTAGACCCTTCCCTTAATCCAGTCGAATTAATCAGAGTGTTGTTTAATCTGGGTCAGGTCTGAGCTCTGCAATGTAAGTCTGAAACCTGCGATGCATTGTCCCATCAGTCAGGCGGCTGGTCAGTCCAGATGGGACTTGACCTTGCAGCTCGGCAGAGATGCCGCCGCACAGCTGGCGTCCAGGTTTGAGCTAGGCCAGTTGGCTAGTCCGAACCAAACTGGTCCGATCTGTCTTCTTTCGGTTGAACCTACCTTTTGGGCTTCCTAACATGATTTTAAATGATTTCCTTAGCCTATTATGGATATTTGACTCTAGGACTAAACCCAATTGATTTATTATATACTAGCACAACTCTTAAATATTTATAAACAACTTATTAAATTATACAAACCTTATTTCTCTAGGATGGGGTCTCACAATAGGAGCTTGGGAAGCATCATAAGTTTTAGTCTCTTCATCAGTCGGAGAACCCTGGGAATGGAAAAGGCACATCCTAAAACATTGAAGAGTCTTCAGGAATTCCCAGATGTATCATGACTGCATGCCATCCATCACGGAAAAAGGTATTGGTCAACTTGAGAAGTTGACCAATGAATGTGTTCTTTGAAGCCTCAAAACCTTCTTCCTTGGCTTCTTCCCGAGCTATGTCAGCCACTTCCAAATCCTCTTTCAATTGTTGATTTTCAGCTATCAATTTTTCATTTTTGTTGAGGCTGAAATCCAAGTTTTATTTTAGAATTGAGGATTTCTCTTGAAAGTCGAGAAATTGTTTCCTCTCTTCATCCAGAAGGTCTTGGTATTTTTTCACCTCGTCAATACCAGATGTTCGAATACTTTTTTTTTTGAAAAATCAAATATTTTATTAATTATATGATTAGTTACAAAACACTCTAGCAAGGTTCCCAACCCAGTCAAACAGGGCATTACAGCAAAATTCCGCCTGAAAAAATTTCTACCTAATAACTATCCTAATCAGCAACATTCAATACCCTACAACCGGAATTAAACTAATCACAACAATACAGCAACAGCTAACAAGGAAGACTAAGCAAAAATAAAACAAATCAAGAACAAATCGTTGAAATCTCCTCGCCTCCTTCTCCCCCGCAAAGCCCTAATCGCAGCAGCCCCCCTCAAAACCCTAAAACCCCTAAAAACGCCACTGCCTCCACACCTACATAGCCACCTGATGCGCAATGGCCACCGCCTCTCCATCCTGCCACCACACGAACCAGACAACCAGAAAACCAGATCTGACTGCCACCCTGCATTCTTCTCCCTCTCTCCGCACAACCGTCTACTGCCCAAAGCGAATACCTTGCTGCCACACGCCACCTCTCCCTCCACCCCTCGCCAACACCCACCGATCATCCCAAATCTGAAATGCGAACAACCACTACGAAGAGGAAACCCGCTCAGACCTTCGAAACAGCCTCACCAATCAAGCCATAAACTGCAATCGCGAAGACGATAACTCTGCTGAAACTCTCACTGCCACGATGACGCCTGACGAAAATAACCCCGTCGACATTCTCCGCCCAAACTGCCTCACCCCCGCACTTGCCACCTAACCACCCGCTAGATTCAATGAGCCACCACAACATTCTCGACCCCTTCACCTCTCCGCCTCCCCGCCAACGAAAAAAAAGAAAACACAGCCGCACCTCGTCGACTCTATAGCCAAAAGCCAACTGCCTCACTGCCCGCTACACGGTCAGAAAAAAAAAAACCACCTACAGGTGAAAGATAATGCACTCCCTGCCGGTTATTTTTGTCTTCGAATACTTCTGTCATCTTGTTTTGCTGCATCAACATCTCTTTGGAAAGCGACCAACTTCCCTTGAGCCTAGACAACCTTATCTTAAAATTTTTTCCTGTTGGCCAAAGAAGAGTCCAGATTTCTCTGCAAGTGAGTATTATTACCCTCAAGTTGTACACCTTTTTGAGCAGTGGTGTAAAACTTTTAGCAAGTCTGCAAGGAAAGGTTGTTATCAAAAATAACAAAAACAGAAAGAAATATACAGAAAGAAAAATTTAGAAAGATATTTACCTTGAATGTATGAGCAGGAGCAGAGGAAATAAAATTATCAAAAGATGAATTAGTTTCAGCTTCTATATTCCTTGGAAGAAGAAGCGATTGGGCTAGGGATATGGACACTCTTGGATTCATAACCAAGTCATCTGCAACAATTGTCCTACCCTCCCATTCTAAAGAAGACTATTGATTGACACTCTATTTTGTAGTTTCGTGTGCCATTTCTCTTCCTTTTTAGCATGTTTTTCTCATTAGTTTACTCACATTTAATACATAATTGCTTTGATCTCGTTTTTTAGTGTTTAGTTGTTTATTAGGTGAAGTGGATCATTTTTGATAAATTGAATCACAATGGAAGTTCTAGGACTTGATGATCAACCAGATATTTAGTGGCTCTTGTAATGATAGCGACAACTCTTTTGAAATTGAGGAATTATTGTAGTTTGGATTAAGATGTCGTTAGCTAAGAAAAGAGAAGGACATGTTGAGGGACTCACAACTTCAAAGCTTTGAACTATCACGAGTTTAGAACTACATGTGAAGACATTATCTGAAGTCCACTCAAAAGATGAGAAATGCATTCAGGAGCGGGAAAGAGAGTTGAAGAATTGCTCTCAAGAAATAGAATATTTACAGGATCAACTAAATGCAAGGAACAAAGAGGAATTAGAGAGCAGAAGGTTTCCCAATCGGTCCAAGCACCATCCCAACTGATTCCCTCTCTTTCCCTCAAACCCAGTGGTACAATGATGTAGTATGCAGAGGCAATTTCTGGGTTCAAAAAAATACACAATACTGCGATTTTTAGGTTACACGGAGGAATTGATTTCACAAATGAGACATTACACAAGCTACAGTAGTCTCTTTCGCTAATGCTATGCAAGGAATTGATAACAGATGAATTGACAAATTACAGAACAAGCTCCAACCGATCGAACCACCAAACCTATTCAAACCATAAAAATTTCAAATGCTCTTTTCACTTGACAAACTCAATCATTCGGACTAAAAAACTCTATCCCTGTGGAAATCGACTTCGGACTTACCGAGTTTTATTATGCATGACGAGTTCTATTCTTACACTTGGGAAAACAATAGAACAAGTCAAGAAACTACCATTGTTTTTCGGTAGTTTCTTTCCCCTTGTCAGTTCTTGGCTTTTTTTAGGGAGGGGGAAAAGGATAAGTTGGTGCTGCAATAACATGGCGCTTAGAGCGACGAACAAATGGATTTTGTTTAGTGGAAACAAAAGTAGCAGTAAGAACTAAATAAATGGCAACAGGAGTAGAAGCCATAGAAGGAGGGATAGGTGGAGTTAGAGCAATAAGAGGAGGAGGAATAACAAGAGTTTCAGTTGGTAGAGTGGAGGAAGGATGCGCAGAGATTTTTCTTAATTGTTTTTTATACGCAATATTGCAAACATCAAAATTTTGGGGATTTATTTCTATATCGCCAGGGCTATACCCAGAAGATGAAAAAGCAAAATATCTAATTTCAGCTACAAATTCTATGGAAGGAGAAGCAGGGGGTTGGTCTGGGTCATCTACAAAAAACTTTTCAAAGAATCAAATTTATTGGGTTATGGTTGAGGAGAATAAGTGGTTTGGTAGATTTCTATATAGATAGGATCAAGATTGGGATCGTCTCGTGCAGGGCTAACCAGGGAAAAAGAAGGAGATACGAGAATAATAGTAGGAATGGCAGTAGGGCTTGCTTGGGCAACCGTCACCCTAGGAAACCTATATCCTCTGTACCAAGGTTTATACCTAAGGAGCTTTTCGCAGGCTCTGGGTTTGTAGGCAAGGGAAATCTTCAAGTCAGTCTCTTGAGTCCATAATGACTTTTGTTGCCTTGGGGATTAATTCCGCCACCTGAAAGAAAGAAAAAAATTAGATGAAGAGAAAGAAATTGTATAGAACAAGAACAAGCAGT
>NMUG010002397.1:0-16052 GCA_002855965.1 Monotropa hypopitys | reverse complement strand
CTCATTTAAATCTCACATTATACTTCAAGATTTAATCAACATCTCTCAACATAAGCTCTACAATAGCTAAACCCAAATGATCACATAATCTCAAAATAGCGGAAGACTAATATAATACTAATCCCAAAAGATAACTCCAAAACTAACCATCAGCCAACAAGTAGCGTATCATACACATATAAGTGTCATAGTCGTTAAGTACCCTACATGGGTCTACCACACTTCCACTACACTACTCTGATTATCCTTTCCTTAGTTTGGTTAATACATATCATTTCAGGAAGCATACACATTAACTATTTATTTCCAATACATTAGTGTACTTATCATATATAGAGATTCAAGTGACCAACCAAGGGTCCTACGTATCTTATATATACATTGCACAACTAGGTACGTTAATCGTTCAAGTTTCTTAACTTGATCCATCATCTTCTTCATAATTATGGATTAATTCATTTGAATCAAGTAGTCTTACTTAACATGTAAAGTGTTCACATATGAGTAAATGAAGCACATATCTAACACAAACTCACCTGGTACCAACGAAGAGCCAAGAAACCTCCTCCACAAGTGTGAGGCCCCGACCCAAATAAATTAAGTTTAAATAAGTTCATTTTTATTTTTAAGGGCTTTATTTAAATTATTTGAGGCTAAATAAGAATAATAAAAAATAAGGTTGGAATTTTTATATAAATATATGAGGGTTGGGAATAGGCTAGGAGCCCAAGAATGTAGCAAAGGAAGAGTTAGAAAGGCCCAAGAAGAGACCAACCCAAGAGCTGTCTGAACCTTCCAGGACGGACCAGCCCAGGTCAGCCCAGCTGACCAGCCCGGACCCGCGTTGCAAAACCGGCTGCGTGGCAGCTCTGCCGGACGCCAGGGTCACGTCCCATCCGGACTGACCCACCGCCTGATGCGGATGGGACAACACGTCGCAGGTTACAGAATGTAAGGTCAGACCTGACCCAGATGGGACAACTCACTGATCGGTTCGGCTAGACTAAGGAAACATCCAATCAGCATTAATTGAACCCAACAACCCCTAGATCCTCCGAACCCCTATATAAACGTTCCTTCTCCAAGCATTCAAGTCCCACACCGGAATTCCTCCAAACATTTATTCTAGAGTGAGAAAGAACTACCCTCCGAATACTTAGCTGTTCGGCACCCCTGTTCGGCGAAGCCTTTGCCCGGCCAGTCTCAATCCTTCAGCAGTTTTCAAAACCTCGAGATCATATTGTTCCACCCTTGTTCGGACCAGCTCTCCCGGACAACCTTCAGCTCGGCAAGACCTTTGCCAGACCAGGAGCCACTCAGGTATATTCTAAGTCCTTCGGATCACTAACTTGTCCTTATGTTTCTGTTCGGCAAGCCCATTTAAGGACTTAGCCGCACTCTAATCAGTTCGGCAAGCTACTTTTAGCTCTACCGAAGTACTCAACCGTAGCATCTCAATTCGACACTAAGCCAGATAGGTCCGGATTCTCTTTGGACTCTCCGGCTGAACATACTTCAGCTCGACACACTTGGGGCGGACCTCCACAGTACCTTAATCAATCCTTTTTATGCACTGCTGACCTCCCTTATGCCGGAGCGCTGCTGCTCGGCAGAATGGACGGTCCGCCATTTCTTAACTTACTCGTTTCAGTTCGGCTATACGCCACTTTGTTCTGACGATTAGTCCATTGAGCTTGTGCTTACCTTATCAACGTTTTCCACCGGTCAGAATGCCCAAAAGCGTTGTTCCCGAGCTGCCAATGTTCGACAGAAGCCTTGATGGTTGCTTGGCAGAACGGCAAATTGAGACCCGGCCATTTTAGCTCGCCTGAGTCTCATCTTGGTCGGCAACCATTCTAGAAACCATTAATCTAGTCTCGTAACCCATTTCGACCAGTCCTTAGCCCGAACCACTTGATTCCCGCACTGTCTTAGCTCGGCGGCCCTTCTGGCTGTTCGATAGACTCTTTTCTCGGCCAACTCTTAGCTCAACAAGAGTCTTTAGCTCGGCAAACATTTTAGCTCAGCACTCTACCAGCGCGGCAGAGCTCTGCTCGGCCAGCTCTTAGCCCGACTGAATCTTTAGAACGGTATCCCTCTGCTCGACTGCTCGACAAATTAGAGGAAATGCTTAAGTAAATGCCCTTAGCTCGGCAATGGGACCCTTCAGTACAGAATGACCCCGAACCAACCACTAGTTAGTTTCCCAAACTTGGCCAGTCGGCCACTATCCTCCAAACAGAAGGCCTTCGGCCATGATCTCGGCTAGCCGACCAATGACAGTTCGGCCCCGCTCGGTCTGGCAGCCCAGCTCAGCAGAACAGTATCCAATAGTAGCAGTTTTCAATAAAGCTTAGAAATAATGTTTTAAAGTTATCTTTGGCAGATTTGAGAATTTAAAGTTAGTGGAAGGATCATTCCCAAGATAAAGGTGAATCACTATATACCTTGTTTACTCGTACGACTTTTTAAACATGCTAATCATCTGAAAATGTATGGTTTATGCTATTAAGCATGCACTCTAATATGTTGACTCTTCACAAAAAGGAAAATAGAATGTACTCTCCTTTTATTACCATGGATTGACAAAACAGGAAAGATGTTTTATGATTGAATGGCATGAACGGTGACACGGTAGCTCGCCGCCGAGGGCGGAGTCATAAACCGGCGAGGAGGGGAAAATAAGGGATCAATAGCCAGATTGATCACAGTGATATCATGACTCTCAATTTATGCTATCTGGGGTAGCTCCCCAGGGATTACTAGTACCGTGAATAGCAGCATGATAAAATCATGTCGGAATATCGAAATGAAAACAGAAATGAACATGCAAACAAAAGTAAGTTATGCACTGAAGGACATTGAGAAGGCCATAGGCTTGACTTGGTAAATCATATCAAGATACAGGTTTTCGGGCTAATAAGCCTCCTCATATTATGTTCAAAAGGAAGGAAAGATGGTTTTGATAACATGTTGTTATCCATGGAAACTTGTAGCCGTGATATATTGTGATCACTCTAGATTTTAGCTTATGCGTTTACTAAAACTCTTTTCAGGTATCGAGAAAGACTAGCTTGGAGCTTAGCTTTTTATTGTACCCCCATTTCTATGATGTCTCTTTTGATGTATCTCTCCGTTATTGTAGAGGCAGTCTATAAGCCTCCTTTTTGTTGTATAAGTTCAAGATTATTAATGAAATCATGCTCACTGGGTATTGTTCAGCGAATCCGTATATTATTGTTGTGAAATCCCTAAACTCATTGTTAGTAGGCCTTTGCGAGCTTGCTCGTTGGCCGGTCATGGACCCCTTTTAGGATTGGGTCGTGACAACAGTGGTATCAGAGCAAAAGTTTTTGGATTTCGAACAAACCCAGGAATAGGATCGAGACACTCACTACATTAGAGATATCTATTAATACTTGGAGATGCACTTATCTATATTTGCATGTACATGTCTTAGCTATGTCTAGCAGCGACAGTGATTACGCTACCAGCGACTTCTCCAGCAGCGATTCTGAAAACGAACACGAGATAGCACCGCCCCCAGCAATACCAGAAGAGGACAAAGAACTCTTTACAGTGAGCGAGGACGTTCAAGAGCAGGAACATGCAGATTCAACAACAATCACTTCGGACCTCATAGCCGAAGTAGCGGTAAGATTCGAGGATAATGCTGAGGGAGAAGTGCGAGTTACGATTAATTACCACTTACGACTATTGGAGCGCGTCTGCGTAGTAACTAGAAGATCTATCCAGAATTGGGAATTCGAGTATCTTATGGACGGAGCGAGGAATCGCATTTTCAACGGTAATAACGATAAGGCTCTGCCTGAAAACGAGGAAGTAGCTAAGGAAGAATAGGAGCCTATGTAGTGACACAACGAAGGTTGGGACATCGATTTCGAGAACAATCCCGAAGACGATCCCGAACAGGACCCAAGAAAAAATAAATAAGAAGACGAGGAAGACGTCGACATAAATCGATAGGAATGGGTTTACCCACCTTATGAGTGGCCTAGCGATGACGAGTAGTGCCTTATTATTTCAGAAATTTCCGACGCATTTTGTAGTGTGACCGGGACACACTTAAAACTCCAGCTTATCTCTTATGTTATATTTTAACCGTTATGAACTAATCAGACTTTTTCCTTAGTTTCTAACTATAAATTCCTTCGCAAGCAGAATGGTGAACACCAGAGAAAATGGGAATGGTCAGGATCGTGATGAGATCGGGGAGTTGCACCAGATGATGAGAATGATGGCTAGGATGGTCCAAGCCCAACAAGAAGTCATCAATCAAATGCAAAATCAGGAACTAGTTGTCGAGCCGACACCGGCTAACTTGGAAGAAGAAGTCATCCACCCCGCACAGCCAATTGTGAATATGATCGTGGTCAAGGAATTCTTAAAGCTGAAGCACCCGACATTTAAAGGAGGAATGGATCCCATTCAAGCTAATGAGTGGATCTTCGAGATGGAGAAGAATTTTCGACTCCTTCAATGTTCAGAGTGACAGAAGGTCGACATCGGATTGTATCTTCTAGTGGGAGAAGCCAACCGTTGGTGAAACCTGAAAAGAGCATCAGAGCCTATTTCGAACTGGGGAAGATTCCTAGAGATCTTCAGAGAAAAGTTTGCACCCCACGCCATGTTGAATACTAAGCGTACGGAGTTCGAGAATTTAAAGCAACGAGGAGCCACTACAGTTGCCGAATATGAAGCAGAATTCACCAACCTTGTTGAGTATGTCCCGTATCTGATTCCTGCTGATGAAATGAAGGCACGGAGATTTGAAGATGGACTGAGACCCGAGATTCGAAGAGTCGTTCATCCCCTCCTCCTACCATCTTACGCTGATGTGCTGGATATAGCAATACTGGTAGAGCAAGATGTGGACGAAAGCCGATGCTACCAGGAAAGAAAGAGGTAGAATCAAAATTAAAATCAAGGAAGAACCAACCCTCCCAAGAAACCAAATTTCGGAAAGAACCAAGAAAGAAGAAACGAAGAGAGGAAGTCGATACCGCTATGCCCATCTTGCGGGAAGCCACATTTTGGAGAATGCCGAGCAAATTCTTGCTTTGGATGCGGTCAAAGAGGACATTTCAAGAGAGATTGCCCGAAGCTGACCGGAGCAAACACTGTACCCGTTAGAGCCCCGAGAAATAATGCCAACAATCAAGGGAACCGCAACAACAATCAACGTCAAGGGAGAGCCTTTGCACTCATCCCCGGAGATCTTCGCAACGAAGAAGGAGTCGTGGAAGGTAGAATCTTTATCTGCAATATTCCCACTTATGCACTATTTGACTCAGGATCCACGCATTCTTTCATTTCGCTTTCGCACTCAACGAAAATTCCCCTGGAACCTGAACCCTTAGGATACGATCTATGCATAGCCCAACCTACGAGTAGAGGCATCTTATGATCTACGATCCTTAGGAACTGCGAGTCTTCCATGAATGGAGCCTTATCATCTATAGACCTCATTCTGCTAGCCATGGCACACTTCGACATTATTATTGGAATGGATTGGCTGTCCAAGTCCAACGCCAAGATCGACTGCGCTGGAAAATCTATCACCTTTGTTGAATCAAAAGGTGGGGAGTCTGAACTCAAGGGAGAAGGAGTTGTTTCACCACCGTATTTCGTATCCGTTGCAAAAGCCCATTGTCTTCTGCAAAAAAGGATGCCAAGGGTATCTCTGTAGCATCACCTCAACCAAATCGAAGAGCGCCTCAAAGGAAGACATCTCAGTAGTACATGACTACCTTGAAGTAATACAAGAAGAATTACCAGGGATGCATATTGATCGGGAGATGGAGTTCTCCATCGATCTGATGCCAGCAACGCAACCGATTTCCAAAACCCTCTACCGCATGGCACCAGCAGAACTGAAGGAATCGAGAAGAACTTCATCCAACCTAGCTCATCGCCTTGGAGAGCGCCAGTGCTATTTGTCAAGAAGAAGGATGGAACTATGCGTTTATGCATCGATTATCGGGAGCTGAATAAGGTCACTATCAAAAACAAGTATCCATTACCCTACATCGACGACCTATTCGACCAACTACAAGGAGCGCGAGTATTTTCAAAGATCGATCTACGTTCTTGATATCATCAACTTAAAGTCAGGACAGAAGACGTTGAGAAGACCGCCTTTCGCACTCATTATGGCCATTACGAATTTCTAGTCATGCCCTTTGGAGTAACCAATGCCCCAGCAGCTTTCATGGATCTGATGAATCATATTTTTGCGAAGTTCCTCGACGATTTCATAATTGTATTCATCGACGACATCCTCATCTACTCGAAAGACAAAGAACAACATGCGGAGCACCTATCTATCATTCTACAAACCCTGAAGGAGAAGCAATTGTACCCAAAGTTTATCAAGTGCGAATTTTGGCTAAAGAGTGTTCACTTCTTTGGTCACATCATCAGCAAAGACGACATCTCGGTAGACCCAAAGAAAATAGAAGCAATTTCAAAATGGCCTGCACCAACATCAGTCATTGAAGTTCGAAGTTTCTTAGGACTCGGCGGATACTATCGCCGATTCTTCCAGGATTTCTCGAAGATTGCCACACCAATGACTCAACTTACCTGCAAGAAAGAGCCATTCGCATGGACGGAGAAAAGAGAAGGATGCTTCCAGGAGCTAAAGAAACGACTCACAACTGCACCCGTGCTTGCACTACCCAGCGGAGAAGAAGGATTTGATGTCTACAACGATGCTTCACACAAAGGATTAGCATGAGTCCTCATGCAGCATGGAAGGGTTATTGTTTATGCCTCACGACAACTGAAGCTCCATGAAAATAAATACCCCGCACATGATCTGGAGCTTGCAGCAGTGATCTTCGCACTCAAGATATGGTGCCACTACCGTTATGGAGTTACATGTGACGTCTTCACCGACCATAAAAGCTTGAAGTATGTTTTCACTCAGAAGGAGTTAGACCTTAGGCAATGGAGATGGCTGGAGCTTATAAAAGATTTCGACCTCAACATCCAATACCACCCCAGGAAAAGCCAACGTCATAGCTGACGCCCTCAGCAGGAAGGAAGACCACCCCTACTCAGCACATCTCGCGACAATCATTACGGAACCCTCCATCATCGAAGAAATCAAGAACCTCCAAATTAACGACCCAAAATTGCAGAAAATCCAGGAAATCACAAAAAGACCAACCAGAAAGCGAATTCACCGTACAGGAAGGCCTCCTCAATTTTCGAAACCGAATATGCTTACCCAACCTAGAAGAGCTCAAACGAAAGGTCATGAACGAAGGGCACAAGTCAAAGTTTGCAATTCATCCCGGACGAGCAAAGATGTACCAAGACCTCAAGAAGTCATACTGGTGGATGGGCATGAAGCAGGATATAGCCAACTACATCGATCGATGCCTCGAATGTCAGCAAGTCAAAGCGCTACGTCAGAAGCCAGCAGGACTACTTCATCCTCTGCCAATCTCTAAGTGGAAATGGGAAGATATTGTAAGGACCTCAATTTCTAAATCTTTTTAAATTAAATTCCAAATTTTTAATATGTTCTTTTGGAACCCTCTTAGTACATCTTTGTCGTTCACTTTTGGTTTCGAGGTGTGTTGGGGTGGTTCGGAACCCCTTTCATGGCTATTTTCGATTCTGGTGCAGTTGCACCGGTGCAGTATAGAGGTGCACCGGTGTAGATTGGTTCTTGGTGCTACTGTTCAGGTTTTGGAACAGTTGCACCGGTGTAATTGATAAGTACACCGGTGCAGAGAGGTCTTTGATGCTTTTGTTGGGTTTTGGAAGTAGTTACATTAGTGCAGCCTTGGTGTGCACCGGTGCAGGATGTTTCTTGGAGTTTGCATCGGTGCAAGGAGTGGTTGCACTGGTGTACAAAATCACTGCCTTGTCCGGATCAAGTTTGCATCGGTGCAGTGGAAGCTTGCACCGGTGTAGGAGTCCTCTGCTGGCTCCTGGTGCATGTTTGCACTGGTGCAGAAAAGGGTTGCACCGGTGCACAGAGGTATTTTCTGGCAGACTTTGTTCTCATTAAGGGTATTGTTGTCAATTCAAGTGGGAGTCCTATATATACATGTTTTGGGCGTGGACAGGGCATTACAGCCCAAATTTTACTCCCTCCCTCTCTCTCTAAATGTAAGTCTCTTCTCTCTCTCCCTCAAACTCTTTTCTCCTCCTTCTCCCCCTTGATTTCTTAGTGATTACATAGGTTTTGTAGATTTCGCCATTTATTAACGTCGACGAGGGCTTCACGATCTACGTTTCTACGGTCTCGGTTCGTGGCGATGTGTAGAACTTTTCCCGCGACCTTAAATCTTCGGTGGGTAAAATCCTTAGCTATTATTGAGTATGTGTGCATGTGTGTACATAGGCTAATTTTGGTAATCATTTTTATGTATGTTGCATTTGATAATTTAGGGTTTTACTATGGTGTAATTATGTGATAGCCTTGGACCCACTAGTTGTACGGTAAAATGCCCTAGAGGCATAGGCGCACCACATATTTGATAAAATTCCCGTGAGGGAACAACTTACATTGTTGGTGGTTTTTAGGTTGAGCGGTGACCATTGGAGTTAGGAGCCACCAAGTGTTTGATGAATTACCCATGACAACGTTGGAACGCGCCTTGAAAAATTCGGCACCGTTAAGCTATTGTAGGATTTGTGTGTTTACATGCTTAGTCACTTTAGGCCCATATGGCCACCGTAGAATCCATAAATGTTTAGCGTGAACCGAGTAATAGGAAGTTGACCCTCGCTGGATGTCGTAGTGCAGTCAAATCGTTTAATTTATCTTGTTGGATGGTGGAGTCTTGGGTACGTTTGCGCGAACATCTTGGGCAGTTGTTGGAAGCATAGGCCTTGTCGGTCTCGTCGCATCTCTTGTAATTGGTTAAGGTTGAGTTTGTATTCATAACACTAGTTGGTGAACTCAATGAACTCTAATACGGAGGATGTTCCCCATGAGGGTTACTCGCGTTCAATCTATAATCTATTGCTTGGAAAACTCGTAATGAACGAAAATGGCATTTAGTGGTTTGACGTGGAAATGGTGTGGTTTGGTGGCCTTGACTTGGCTTGGCAATAATGATAAAACACGGGAGTATGAACTAAATTGGAATGATAACTCACCTATCAAATGTTGAGAAAACCCATTCGCGTGATTTTCGGAATGGTGTAATTTTTGAAGATAAACCCATTCGCGTGGCTCGGAAGGGTGAGAAATGACTCTATACTCATGTCAATAAAGTATTGTCACATCCGCATGGCTCGGGATAGCGTGTAAACAATACCGATAAGGAAACATTATAATTGGACGCATTCGCGTAATTTTCGGAATGCAGGATGGTCGCTCCATCCACGACATTGTGCACAATGGGGGTAGAGTAGCCCTCCCAACGTTACTTGGGGAATGATGGACAGGAAATGATGGTGTGTTACCGGAGCCACCATGCCGAACCAACCTTATCAACGTCGTATAAATTAAAACAATATGATTAAATATTAGTCGCATGCTTTCAGACTAATCGAAATAGTACAGTTAAAATATCAGTCGCGTGTCTTCGAACTAATCGGAATAAACTAAAGCAAGGGAAAGAAAGTAATATCTCAAATACTTCAAGTGACGTGTGAATCCAATACTTAACTAGGTGAACGGTCGGAACGATTTGTGAGGTAAGCTAATGTTGGATATTTTAGCTTTGTTTTGGTTTAGGATCCTTAGTTGATCCTTGGAGTTACTTGACCCTAGTGGTAAGGTTGGTTGAGTTGAGACTAGAGGTTTCTTCGGTTGGACTTGGGATGTCATATCTTTTGTACTCACTTGATACTGCGACTTTGGTTAGATATACCTTGTTGGTGATATGTTTGCGTTACTGTTGTCTTGAGTTAAGCTCACACTACGTACACATAGTGTCTTTACCGTTCCCGTTCTTGTTTGCGGACACATAGGCATGCACCGCATGTGCATGCTTGGTAGTAGTTAGGGGTTTTCTCACTGAGCCGTGGTTTGCTCAGACCCTCCTTCTTTTCTTTTTTCTAGTCTGTGTTGTAGGACTAGCTGGCCTTAGAGTGGAGTCAGCTGTTGGATTTTCTTAAGTTAGGCAGGGCAGTTCCAGCTGCAGCTTGCACCCTTCACCTCAGCCGCAACTGAGCTTTGTTCAGTCATTTTGTTGTGGGTTGTACTTCTACCCTCGCATTGTAGTTTCAGTTTCAGTTCAGTTGTAATTGTACTTGACTTTTCAGTACTTCAGTTGTAGCCGGTTTCGGCATTGTACTTCACTTCCGCTTTTCTTTTTATGTTGTATCATGTATGTAATGAGAATTCAACTGAATGGATCTGAATGACAAGTAGCGATCTCCCCTGCTATGTATTTAAATTGTTTTAAAAAAATGGTTTGAAAATCCGGGGCGTGACAGATATCACGATGGACTATGTCGTAGGATTCCCTCGAACCGTCAAAGGTAACAACGCGATATGGGTAATAGTCGATCGCCTCACCAAGTCAACTCACTTCATCCCGATCAAAAATACGTATTTAATGGATCAAATGGCAACAATCTATCTATGAGAGATCATTCAACTGCACGGCATGCCTGTTTCAATCACATCCGATAGAGATTCCCAATTTGTATCTAGATTTTGGAAGTCACTCCAGAAAGCAATGGGAACAGCATTGAACTTCAGCGTCGCCTTTCATCCCTAAACCGACAGCCAATCAGAAAGGATGATTCAGACGTTAGAAGACCTTCTTCGAGCATGCACTTTGGAATTCCAGGGAAGCTGGGAAGAACATCTACCGTTATCAGAATTCACCTACAACAACAGCTACCAGGCAAGTATTCAAATGTCACCGTTCGAAGCGTTATACGACAGGAAATGCAAATCGCCAGCATGTTGGACAGAAGTAGGAGAAGAATCACCCACATGACCAGAAATTGTGCAGGAAACAACCGAGAAGATCAAGCTCATTCAGTCCAAGTTAAAGATAGCCCAAGACCGACAGAAGAGCTACGCTGATGCACGCCGAAGGGAGCTGGAATTTCAGGAAGGAGGTAAGGTGTTCTTGAAGGTATCACCTATGAAGGGCGTCATCAGATTTCGACAGAGAGGGAAGCTCAACCCCTGCTACAGCGGACCATTCGAGATCCTTGAGAGGATCAGACCAGTCGCCTACCGATTAGCACTCACCCCAGAGCTAGCCAATGTCCACGACGTATTTTCATATATCTATGCTTCGGAAGTATGTGTCAGACCCTATGCACATTCAAGTTCAACCCACCATCGAGATCGAGAAGAATTTGGTGTATGAAGAGCGACCCGTTCCAATCATGGATCGGCAAGAGAAGCGGCTCAGAAACAAAATCATCCCACTCGTCAATGTTTGGTGGGAAAACCAATCAGGGAACGAAGCCACATGGGAGAAAGAGAGCGATATGTGCCTAAAATATCCACAGCTATACGACTAAGGTATAATCTTATCCTTTATGCAATTGTTTAAGTTTGAGAGCCCAACTTCCTAAGGTGGGGAGGATGTGAGGCCCCGACCCAAATAAATTAAGTTTAAATAAGTTCATTTTTATTTTTAAGGACTTTATTTAAATTATTTGAGGCTAAATAGGAATAATAAAAAATAAGGTTGGAATTTTTATATAATTATATGAGGGTTGGGAATAGGCTAGGAGCCCAAGAATGTAGCAAAGGAAGAGTTAGAAAGGCCCAAGAAGAGACCAACCCAAGAGCTGTCTGAACCTTCCAGGACGGACCAGCCCATGTCAGCCCAACCGACCAGCCCAACCCGGATCCGCGTTATAAAACCAAGTGCGCGGCAGCTCTTCCGGACGCTAGGGTCACGTCCCATCCGGACTGACCCGCCGCCTGACGCGGATGGGACAACACGTCGCAGGTTACAGAATGTCAGTTCAGATCTGACCCAGATGGGACAACTCACTGATCAGTTTGGTTAGACTAAGGAAACATCCAATCAGCATTAATTGAACCCTACAACCCCCAGATCCTCTGAACCCCTATATAAATGTTCCTCCTCCAAGCATTCAAGTCCCACACCAGAATTCCTCTAAACATTTATTCTAGAGTGAGAAAGAACTACCCTCCGAATACTTAGCTGTTCGGCACCCCTGTTCGGCCACGCCTTTGCCCGGCCAGTCTCAATCCTTCAGCAGTTTTCAAAACCTCCGGATCCCATTGTTCCACCCTTGTCTAGACCAGCTCTCCCGGACAACCTTCAACTCGGCAAGACCTTTGCCAGACCAGGAGCCACTCAAGTATATTCTAAGTCCTTCGGATCACTAACTTGTCCTTATGTTTCTGTTCGGCAAGCCTATTTAAGGACTTAGCCGCACTCTAATCAGTTCGACATGCTACTCTTAGCTATGTCGAAGCACTCAACCATAGCATCTCAGTTCGACACTAAGCCAGATAGTTCCGGATTCTCTTTGGACTCTCCGGCTGAATATACTTCAGCTCGACACACTTGCCCGGACCACCACAGTACCTTAATTAATCCTTTTTATGCACTGCCGACCTCCCTTATGCCGGAGCGCTGCTGCTCGGCAGAATGGACAGTCTGCCATTTCTTAACTTACTCGTTTCAGTTCGACTATACGCCACTTTGTTCGGACGATTAGTCCATTGAGCTTGTGCTTACCTTATCAACATTTTCGATTGGTCAGTGATTAGCACATAATAATGTAGTTTTTGTGTGCCAACCTATCACCTTTTAGTTAGTTTTCGTTATTAGTTGTTTACTATTTAGTTCGTTTTTGTACATATGCGTTTAATCTCGTGTTTCTAGTTTTTGTTGTTTGTACAGGCTGTTTAGCACTCCCCGGAGGAGTCCGGAAGTCCTCGATACCAACCCGAGCCATGATTTGAAGTCAAGAGCATCAAAGAGCACTAAAGTGTCAATTTCCGGAAGATGGCCTCAAATTTCCGGAAGATCAAGAAGAAAACAGCTGAACAAAGCCATGACCGCACCCTTCATTGGTAAAATGACCATAACTTTTGATGTATAGCTCCGATTGCCAATTGTAATATGGCGTTGGAAAGCTATCGAAAAAATGCACAAAATACCAATCTGTCAAAATCCGACCGGTCGGTGAGAAACCCTCAGACCGGTCGGTTTTCTGCAGTCCCCATCTGGTTTTGTATTTGTAACAGATTTTTGGATATTTTAAGGGCTTTTGGTCTTTCTAAGTGGGGGGACTATATATACTTTGGAAAATTCGTGGAGACATTATTATGTAATGTTTTTGTATTGTATTAGGGTTCTAAGGAGGGGAGAGCTTCTCTCTCTAAATCCATTTCTTTTCTCCTTCTTCTTCCTTGATTTCAAGGTGCATCCATGGAGTTTGGGTTGAAATGCTAATCATTAACCATGTAAAGAATCTCTCACTCTATTCATTTATGTAATTTATTTTGTGTGTTATGTTTTGTAATTCTTGTATTCAATTTCTTATGTTGTGGTTAATTTTATTTTTGTGCTTGTATGTAGTTTAATGGGGGAGTAGCCTCCAAGGTTTGGCCAGGGGATGACTAGCACCCCAAGCCTTGGTTTGTGTTTGAATGCTCCATGTTTTGGGCTTGAATTGTAGTGGTTAGGGTGTATTGAACTCATTCCTAGGGTCTAAACTTAGTGGTGTTAATCACTTTGATGGGTTGTAGACAATAACATTGGCACAATCTATGCTTGGTGCGATGTCCTGCTAGGTGTTCGACAAAATGTCCCAATGAGTGATTTCCCCTTGAAACCACTTAATCCTTAGTTAATTGTGATCTTGAGATTGCATAGGAGTAGGGAGCACGTGGTTATCTCTTTAGGTCTTAGCTTAGGGTTGTTAACCTATTTGATGGGCCGTAGACAATGAATCTTGGCACGGCCCATGCTTAGAGCTATGTCACTCTAGGTGTTCGATGAATTGTCTAGTAGAACCGCATTCTAGCTCCCACGCCATCTCTTGACCCTATGGCATATGCTTGATAGCTAAACCTTCTGGGTGAGGTCCTAGGCCGCGATCCCTCACTTGTGTAGTCATAGAATTGGAGTAGTCTACACTGGCCTAGGTGAGGTGTTAGAATCCCCGTAGCCATTCCACTTAGTTTAACTTGTTTTCATCTTTTCTTTTATTGCATTAGTTTTATTAAGCTTTTATAAAAGAAACAAAAGGCTAGCATCCTACCGTTTCTATCGCAAAACCAAACTTCTTTGCAAAGAAATTATATCTAACTCCGACATTTCCCTGTGGACCGACCTCGGACTTGCCACTCTACTAGTTAGAGTAGTATTTCCTTGTTTATAAATTATTAATGTCTAGCTAAGGGTTTTTCCGTTAATCAACGACCAAGAAAATCCTATTAGTATTTTGGCGCCGTTGCCAGGGAATTTGTCGTTTGAGTTGAGTTTTTGCTAGTTTAGAAGTTTTTTTTGTTTTTGTGTCACCGTATATATTCACCTTTATTTTGTTTCTTCTTATTTTTTACATAAAACAAAAAAAATATTGACATTGTTGATCATGGCTTCCGGATACCCTTGGGAAACCATGGATCAACAACATTAGGAGTCCTACCTTCCATTCCCGGATCCTTCATGTCAAGAGTGGCATGACCACTCTTATTTTTATCGGGAATGTGAGATTTCACATGAACCACCACCCCTCTCTTATTCTTATAACGATGAAACGGTTCCACAAAAAAGTTTTTTATCCGGAGCCAACCTTTCAATACCCGGAACAATGGTCACACGAGGAGCCTTATCCATCCCCACCATGCACCAATACTTTGGAGGCTGCTTTGCAAACATTTCTCCAAAGTTGTCATTCCATTAACGCCCTCAACAATAATGTGGTGGCTCCTCCCGAGTCTTATCATTCGGAGCCACCCTTGGAACCATATGACCATTGCCTTCCGGAGGTAACTTTTGACCCCCAACCATCGCACCCATCCTTTCTTGAGGACACATTCCAACATTTTCTCCAAAGTTGCGACAATATCACGGCTTACTACTCTTCATGTCAAGTGGACTTTGATGTCCCAATTTTTGAGCCGGCCATTCCCACCCACCCCTTGGAGGATGCATGTCTTACCTCCGAGGAGGTTGAATTCTTAGAAAATCCGGATGTGGGGATTTCTCCTACCCTCTACATGATCCAAGCCGAGATGGGGTCGCTCCCCGAATTAAAAAATGATACTCCTATCACTCCTCCTAAAAAAATTTGGTAAGTTGTTTGTATGATTCGAGTGATGAGGAGTTAGAGATGGATTGTAAGGGTAGTGTAACACTCCCAAAATTTGAGACATATTTTTTTTTGAGAAGTGTTAGAAGTAGGTAACGAGTATCCAAATAAAAGGGTAAAGAGCTATCTACCACACACACACACACTACTCATTACACCACTTATTACATTACATGCTCACTATGAAATGAAGTACAACTAAAAGGAGGCAAAAAGGGTTTTATAACACAACCCTGTACAACAGTGCCCCAAATAAAAGAGAAAGGCCAAAATAGGATTTTATAAGTTAATCTTGTACAACGCGGCCAACAGTAAAGAAAGGAAAGTACAACACTGAAAGTAATGACAACCTATCACTACTGTCCGGTCCAGCCTCAAGTCCGGTGAAGGATCCAGTGGCTCCAAATCTAAGTGGTAAGTCCTACAAAAGTAGAGGGTCAGGCACGACCGCCTGGTAGAGATAATCCATCTCCTACCGTCTATACTATTGGGATGCACGTGTGTGACAGTGCAAGCAATGTAAATATGCAATGCTATGGATCTCATTACTTTAAAACATTTCCTTTTCTTTCAAAATTCTATATTTGACTCATCGTAAAGAAAAGTAGTGAAGTAATGTATCTGACCAAGACTCAAAAGAGAAAAGAGTACTCGTAACCGATCTTTTCCAAAGAAACTGTCTAGACAAGGCCAACAGGAAAATGTGTCAAGTGTCGACTCACACTAAGTAAAAGACTCATTTTCCGTATTTCAAACGTATTCCAATTTCCATGTTGTTCCAAGTGTCG
>NMUG010002396.1:0-16052 GCA_002855965.1 Monotropa hypopitys | reverse complement strand
CCCTAATTTTCCCCCGACCAAAATCCCCAATCGCTGTAATTGCAGATTAATCGATACACCCTGAGTAATCGAGTAATCCTGATTAATCCCTGTAATGCCGACTAATCGCGACCAACCCAATTAGTCGGCCGACTTCTTCCGGCGACGGTAACGGCCAGGCGGTGCCCCCAAAAGCTGGGCAGGGAGGGTCCGACTAGCGATTAATCGGGGATTAAACGGCCGACCAGGGGGATTTTTAGAACACTATAGAGAGGTCTTTGTGAAATGAACATTTTTCTCCGAAATCACTTAGAAGAAGATAAGGGGATTACTTATGGAAAGACATAAATATAGACATAAATAATCCAAAAGGTAAAACCTAGAATAATTTGTGACAAGAGTATCCAAACAACATAGAGCATAATCTTTGGAAAGGAATCGGTAGATCACCCATAGCTTGCATATTTGAAAGGAGATTTTTGAGATGCAAATGGGTTCTCATCCCCCATTTTATCATGGGCAACCTAAGAAGCAGTGAAGCATATACATGGTCAGGTGAGACATTACATGATATTTCACAGACACGTGAACAAAGAAATTTAAAAAAATGTAAGACATTATAAGTGAGGGGCGAACTAAATACATAAGTGAGGATATCTATTATTTGTCAAGAAGAGGAGTACGCAAATAGTGTCATGTTTGTGAATCTTCCAATGAGAAGATTAAGGAATTAATATCATCGGATTCTAAGTTAACTTGCAATGAGATCCATTTGTGTCCAGAAGTGTCTGTTAGAATCATAAACTGAAGAAAACCTTTACTTATATTCGTGTACTTTTCTTTCCTCATTTCGTTTTTTTTTTTGGTTGGTTGTTGGTGGTGGGTGGGTGGGGTGGGAGGCTTGTTGGGCGAGGGGGAAAGGTAGGCTTAGAACAGATCATATCAATTTCAACAGTTCCAATCCAACAAACATGATCACACAATGAAAAACAGGGCTCACAAAACGATGTTCTTAATTCAGAGCGCGTATTATGAAGAGAAATGCCAGGATGCCAAAAAAAATCATGTTTCTGTGCAAAATTATAGGTTCATTTGAGCCATTTAACAATTGCTTTCTGGATTTCTTCTGCAAATTAAATTTTCCATTAATTTTCCTCGAATATTCCCAGTAACCAAAGAAGCATGGATCAACCAAAATAAACAAATCAAACCAAATTGAAACACCACCAGAAACTGTTAGGAAATAATATTATTTCCTTTCATTAGCCTTGATTAGCCTTCCTAATTAGCCGTGTACTTAATTAGGCTACTTTATTATATTTTTAGGCTAGTCTTTATTTTTCTTTATTTCGTTACCTTATAGGATTGTTTCCTATTGTTTTCTTTTCCTTTTAGAATAGTTTCCTATTCCATAGATTTTCTAGTCTTTATAAACCCTTCTATTGTAATATTCTAAACACATTGTGAATAAGATCTCTCTTCTTCTCTATGATCTATCTCTTTGCGCAAATTCTATCAGAAACAAATCCAGACAGTGCACTTAAAAACGCAAAAGGAAACTACAGAATCGAATATATGGCAGAGGTGGAAGGGAGTTCCCCCCCCCCCCAACCCCAGATCATCCACTCCAGACCAAAATCCTTCTTCCTCAGGTAAGAACTGCTTCTTTCTTCCATTTTCACTTCCGATTTCTTGGTTTTTGGAAAAATCTGGGTAATTTCGGGGCTGGGTTGAGTTTCTGGAAAGGTTTCACGATGGTGTGTCAATCACATCACCGGAGCCTCCGGCATACCCATCACATCACCAACCCTTGCTCCGACACTCACCGACTTGGTAGAGGTCTGATACCGAACCAACACTTTAGGTTTTTTGCACCCACTTTAGCAGCTTTTTGGCCTTTCTTGCACCCAACTACTAACAGGGCAATGTTTGTTTTAGGTTTGTTGTGATGAGACCCTAATGGCGCCAAATAGACACTCGGACAAATACCGGTCACTCCTCCTCCCTGAATCTGCGGTACAGATCTCAAAGAGAAGTACAATGTATCAAACGATGTCAATCTTACCTTAGCACCGACTGATAATCTGGAGTCGGGATCGAGTCACATCCATATCCTCATCCCGGCTATAATGGAGGGAGGAGTCTAGTTACCCCTTCACCCGTTTCTGGATCGGTTCTTCTTCCAGCTGAACCTCACACCGTCCCAGGTGATGGTAAATATTCTTAGGATAATCATGGGGATAACTAGACTCAACGAGGATTTGGATGGTCCCTTGAATTTGAGAACATTTTTTGGTCACTACTTCCTCGGCTTCAACAAGAAGTCAAGGAAGTATTATCTTGGTCTTCGGGTGGATAGAGAAGACGTCATCTTTATGCTACCGAACTCCAAAAAGTATGTCAACGACTATGTGATGGCCATCGGAGCCTTCGAGCCCGCAACTGCCGACTATCCAATTCCCAGGGAACCCGGGAAGCCCGGTACGCCTACTTTTTTGCCGACACGCTTCTTCTTCTTTATACTTGTTGGATTGACTCGATCATAGCTTATCTCCGGGACAACACTCTGTCGACACACAAGAGATTGGCTCATCAGATAGTCCACAAGTCGACTCGGTATTGGCTTTCCCCATACAACAAGCATTACAAGAAATCATTTTCCGGTTCGTACCTCCTCTGCCTTCATCCTTTGATGGCCGAGAAGGTTCTCTAAGAGCTCCACTCCGGCAGCTGTAGTGCTCATATCAGGGGAGATAATTGGCATATCGAGCAATCACACAAGAATACTGACGGGCCAAAATAATGAAGAAGGCTGAAAATTTTGTCAAAAAAATGTGATGCCTACCAGCATTTCTCGCCAATCATCCGACAGCCAACCGAAGAGTTGACTCCTTTGACTAGCCCCTGGCCGTTCTGCCAGTGTGGCTTGAACATCGTCGGCAAGTTCCCTACTGCTCCTGGTTGGTTCGAGTTCCTTATCACGACAACTGATTACTTCTCTAAATGGGTGGAGGATTAATCATTGATCACTATTGAAGACAAAGATGTCAAGTGCTTTGTATGGAGAAACATCATCTCGTTGTTCAGTATTTCCAATGCGCTTGTGTCCGACAACGGCACAGTTCATCGGGGATCACTTTACAAACTTTTGAGCCAAACACCGAGTCAAATTCAACTCCACTTCTCACTACCCTCAGGGAAACAGACAAACTGACGCCTCCAACAAGACCGTCGTGACAGGAATCAAGAAAAGGTTGCTTGCAGCAAAGGAACGATGGGCCGAGGAGCTCCACAGTATCCTATGTGCTTACCAAACTACTCCATGGCACTCAATCGATCATACTTCATTCTCTCTCTCCTTCAACATGGAGGCTATCATATCTTTAGAGGCATGATTACCGGCAATCAGGACTAGTGATTTTGATAGAGAGACCAACAATGCGGCAATAGAAAGGGACCTGAACTTGGCCGAAGTGAAAAGAGACTCGACAAGAATGCAGATCACAACCTGCCAACAAGAGGTGGCCAAAAGTTTCAAATGATCAATTCGGTCATGAGCATTCAAGGTGGACGATCTGGCCCTCCAAAAAGTGTTCAATAACAAAAAGAAGAGTTTCGACGGAAAAATCGGTCCCAGATGGGAGGGTCTGTGCAAAGTCATCGGTCAAGCTAAAGCTGGAGCTTACCGGCTGGAAGGACTAGATGGAACCTCAATGTTGAGGTCGTGGAATGCTACAAATCTAAGAAAATACAGATACTAAAAGATTTGTATGTGTTCGGTGGAATCACCGACGTACCAACTATATCTTATTAACATTGTAATATGGTTGGTTTGTCGACAAGTTAGTAATGGCAATTTGGTTTCTCCAGAGTCTTGTCCGAGTTGTCAATCAGTGGTATTGCCGTCGTCTGCTTTTCGAAACACTTATCAGTGATTGTTGATGGTTTGGTAGAAAAACCAAACAAGATTTAGTGGTATTTCCAAGATCCAATAGGCTCCCGGTGGTATTGTCGGAAGGCCACGCATTTGCCGAGCTAAACCTCGGTAGTAAAATCTCACTCGCCAAGCTAAATCTTGACGGAATTAAGGAATTTCATTAACCGAACTGGGGCTCGGTCCCTATGGTAGGTCGTGAAAAGCTCAAGTTTAGGGATTTTCTAAAAAAATTCAAAGGTACAATTCGGTAACAAGCACCATTCAAACACAATAAAAAGAAATAGAAGTGCATTGAAGGAAAAATATTTTCGACACGATCCGTCAAAGCCATCAATTCGGCGCCAGCCAGCCATCAAAAAATATTTACAACCTTAGTAATCGACAAAGTCCAATTGCTCGGATTGATCACTCAAAAAATAAAAAAATAAATTATTCTACATTAACTTCTTTAGTAGGCGGTGTTGGAGGAGCTTCTTCGGTAAGAGCTGGAAGGGCAGGGAAATTGGGAGAGAGTTGGATGAGGGCCGAATCATCAGCTACTCCAACAGTTCTCAGGTCATCGACCCGATCCTTTTTGTAGGCAAAATCACGGACCGAGAACACTTGGTTCTCGCATTCCTTCTCTGCCACATCTCTACCTTTGTTCAAAATATCCATCTGTTTAAGGGACACCACTAGCTTCACATTCCTCTTCTGAGCCGACTTCCGAGCGGCGTCGAGGGGCTTCAGGGAACCGCTCAGATGCTCCTCTAGGATGACCATGGCTTGCATGCCCCAAGACAAGGAAAGAAAATCAAGACTAAAGCAAAAGATGCATGTGATGCATTGCCTGAAAGAAACAAGCCTTGGTACCGTCCGGTAGGACCTCCATATCCCCTAGCAAAGCGAGGGCCCGGGCTACAACCATTGCCACCTTCGGATCCTCAGCAATGCTATTTGCCGAAGTGACCCCTTCCCACTATATAACAGCTTTGAGGCCCAAAATTCGGATGGTACGATCCTCAGCCTCTACTTGTATCTCAGTCGGGATGTAGCGGAGGGAAACGACATGTCACTTCTACATCTCTGGTCCTTTTCCTTCGCCGTAGCTCAGTGGGAGGCTCGACAACAATCGGATCTGATGAGGCAGCAAAAGATGGAACACCAGTGGCCATGTCGGCCAAATTCTTGGGAGTCCGGCCTACTCTGGACATTTCTCCTTTTCTTCTTCTTTGGCAACGACCGACGTAGTAGCAAAGGGATCCGGAGTCTCTCGGTGAGCCGACTCTCTAACTGTGCCTTGTAGTTCGGCACCAGTAGAACTCCTCCCCCAGATCGGGATTGGATTGGAGCGTGTGTGTGTACGATGGGGTATAACCAAGGAGTTTTGGCGCCGCTCACTCTTTCAAATTTTTTGCTTTCAATGCAACCTTTACTCGTTCAAGGTTCGTTATGGTCTTCAACGCTGACAAAATGTGAGTAGATGCAAGATATGTCGGTGCTCAGGACCGACCAAAATATTAGCAAAATTCATTACAATATTAAGCTAAGAAGCACGGACACAGACACGACACGGATATGCGAACATGTGATTTTCCCAAAAACTAGGACAGACATGTTGGGGACACGTTAATATATATATATATATAATGATTTTATTTTTTAAAATTTTATTTAATTCATATTAAAGATATTAGTATAACTTAAGAACAGGAAAACTCAATAAAAAACTAGCACCTTTAATAGTAGTTTAAGAAAGTGATCAACCATAGATTACAAAGATAACCAACAAGTTTGAGACAGGATCCTTTGGTGCCAAACTTCTCCCTGATAATTGCAAGGAGAAGAATACAGAAACACTGTTCCAAGTTCCAGCACGGACATCCAACAAAAAAGAAATCGGAGGTACATACATAAAATAGAGGGAGAATCAGTACGACAAAGAGAGAGAGCAACAGAGAGAGAACGAGACTGAGATCGACAGAGAAAGATATCGAGAACGACAAAGATAGTGAGAGAGAGAGAGAAAGAGAGAGAGAGAGAGAGAGAGAGAGAGAGACAACAACGACTGAGAGATAGAAAGAGTTACCTGGTGTGCGAAGATCTAGTGTACGAAGAAGAGAGAGATGATTCGATCTGATCGTTGATCGCCATTTTCCACTTAATACAGTAGAAACAGAGATAGGATCGACAATTTTAGGTGTAAATTATATGTTTATTACAGTTTACAGTTTGTAAAATAATAGTTTTTCTTTAGGTTACTCTTTTTTTTTTGAAAATAACAGTTTGTACCTATTTTAAAGTTTGGAAAATTGTATTTTGACCCATAATGTGTCCCTAACGTGTCCATCACGTGTCCGGCGTGTGTCTGAGCGTGTCGGAAATGTGTCCGACTCAAAAAATAATAATTAAATATTCAAACACGTAAAATCGTGTGTCGAACACATGTCAGACGTGTGTCCGAATGTGTCCGTATCCGACACGTCTGAGATACGGACTCGTGAGGCCTCGAAGAGTGTCCGTGCTTCTTAGGTCAATATAGAAGGCCTCCGCTCCGGGCGTCGGCTCAATGTTGGGCTGGCTCAGATTCTGGATGTTGACTATCCTCTTCTCCTTGGCATCTTGCAATGATATGATGCCAGCTAGAGCATTGTCGTGGGAGTTCTGATCCCGGAGACCTATTCTATTCACTCTCTTGAATTTCCTCGGCATTTCTCGCGCCTTTTCCATATATCTTCCATCTGATCATCTCGGGTTTCATATTCACCAGTAACCTGGTTCACCACGAGCTGTGAATCACTGCAGATGGTTAGTTCCTCAACTCCGAGCTACTTGGCAGAGTTGAGCCCGACAATAAGGGCTATGCTTGACCACGGAAGTACCGTCAAAATAACAACAAAACCCCAAACGCAAGGCTATGTCGTCGCAAGCATAATACCCAAAGTACGGGGTCGAATCCACAGGGAACGGTAATATATTTTTGGTTTTGAGTTGAATGTGATTTGATTTTAGCGGTAGGACGCTAGCCTTGATTTTTGATTGATTTGTTTGGATTAAGCTAAGTTACTTGAATTGAAAATGGGTTAATTAGAAAAGGCGAAGTCAATGGAGATTGGTTACCCTAGACTCAGGTGATTTACACACATCCGAATTTACTCGAACTAAGGTCAAGTCAAGGCCGTTGTTCGGAAGATATAACATGACAATCCTTTTAAGCTAACATCTAGGCTTTCCAAAGGACTAGCTTCTCATCAACATTTTATCAAACACTTGGAGGGCCAAATACTTGTCAACACAAGATCAGGGAGGTTAACACCTCTAAGCTTTGACCTAACCTAAGCTAAGTCCCAAGTTTAGCCTAGACCTAACATTGAAAAATAGATGTATGTAAAATTACCCAAGCCATGGAGTAACCTCATTCCATGACTGCCCCTAGACACTACTCATACATACTATAATACAAAGCCATTAGAACTACTTGATGAAATAAGGGCAAAAGAAATAAAATGCAACACATGCAATAAATTAGATAGAGAAAGAGAGGAGTAACATACCTATAACATTAATGAAGACCAAAGTTCTTGAATCTCAAAGCAATGTAAGTAAATGAAGAGAGAGATAGAGAGGTAAAGGAGGTAGAGAGATAGAGAGAAGGAGGAGCTAACCCTACTTAGAATAAAAAGTGTATATCTAATAAAAACATACCCTAAAACGTTTTTCACCTCCCTATATATATATATTCTTACACAAAAGTATCATTTAAACATCAGGAAATAAAATAATTTATGCTACAGTTGTGTTCGTACCAGTACACGTGTTTGGTGTACCGGTACACAAGTCTTCTGGGGGATTTTAAATGCCTTGCGCATACCGGTACGGGTGTCCAGCGTACTAGTACGAATAGTTTATGTTCAGCTCATCAATCTGGGTAGAGATCTGGGGGTGCAGAGGATCCTCCCGTACCGGTACGAGTGCCATGCGTACCGGTACAAATGGCTTCTAGACTGGAAATGCAAACCTGATGTGTATTGTTCAGCCCATGTGTGTTGTTCAACCTCTTCATTCTCTCCAGCACTCATCCTTCCACACTTTCTTCTATTCAGCATACTCGCCATTTTACAGTTGCAAGAATCTCCACAACTCATATTGAAAAAATCATCAATTACTTGCTTTCTCGGTAAAACGATACTCATGCACAAAATAAGATGAAATGGCATTAAAGTAAGAGTGCACTAATCAAAAGAGGAGATGGTAGACACCATTATAATACAAAATTATGTGTCTAACACACACACCAACTTAAAGTTTGCTAGTCCCGAGCAAACATCCTATATGAAATGTATGTCATGCAACTCTGCCGTCCTATCGATTACCATTCAAGTGCCACGGATAGCATCCGAGTTGCCCACAACATTACACCACACTCTCATTACCCTACCATGAACAAACTTGAAACATGCACTTCGTAGGAACAAAACGAGATAAACAATCCAAACAATGTATCGAACAAGAGATGTGTATGGAGGTGTATTCGAGTGAACAACATGAGCTAAATCCAAAAACGGTATCCCAAGTTAGGTCCAAGAGGATGGAATGCAATGAGTAGTACGAAATGTTGCATTCACTAGCTAAAATGCGATTTGTAATGTTGGTTAAACGTGTCATGATATTCACAAAATCAAACATCAAATGCAAAAGATACTCAAACAACAAAACGCGTGTGTGATCAAAGTAGGACTTTTAGCTTATAACATTCATGGGTTTGGAACAAAAAGGAACACAAAATTGGTGCCGGCCAAAAAGCTAAAGGTAACTACCCCTAAGCCGCACCTATCACCCCAACCATGTTTGCATAACATAACAAGACAACCAACCAAAGACTCACAACCTAAGGCCCACAGAGATGGCCACTTCTACCACCGACTCAAAAAAAATAAAATGAAAGATAAACGATATGACACTTCCACCCAAACTACCCCTCACAATAAGCCATTGGGTTGTATTCTTCCCAAGCTCCCGCTTCTTGTTCTTGAATTGGATCTTGGGTTCCTTTTTCCGCAATTTCTTCACCAATGTCCCCACCGGCACTTCCACTGTCCCCAGAGCTTTCGCTCACCACTTCGGTTGGTTCTATATACTTCTTCCCGGACGTCTTCTCTAGTTGGCTAGTTTGCCAATCTATTTGAGCTTGCATCCTCACCATCCGTTTCCTATCCAATTTTCTTTCTTTCTTTGTGCTCTTTGCTTCTTTTACGAGGGTTGAGGTGAGACAAAACAACCTCCTCCACCAAGCCTCTTGCTTATCTTTCAGATTGGGAAATTCGAGTGTGGAAGGCATGGTCATCGGCTCTTTTCCTTTTGAGGAGCCGGGAGGTGGTTGGGAAGGAGTTTTTTGTGACGATGATGGTTTGAGTTGGGGTTTTGAAAGAGAATGGCTCTTCCGGACGGATGATTTGTTGAATGCGCGGTTGAATAAGCCATTTGTCGCAATTTCTCACCCATGCCCTTTTGCACAATTCGGTAATCATACATGGGTACAGTATATTTGTGTGGCGCGATGCGTCATATTTGAACTCCACCACTTGGTTAAAAATGAATTGTGCCACATCAATCACATAACGGTTAGGGGGCATAAAGGCGTATACAAGCTCCAATCCCCAGTCGCTCGGCTTATGCTCAGCATCACAGGGGAAGAGATTATAATAGTGCACCTTAGATATAAAGCGGGGTTCCTCTTTTAGCGCCCTCGGCTTGTGATGCCCGGAGTAGTCATTGGGATTGGTGTACAACGCATTGACCACGGTGGTTCGGGGGATTTGTTCCGCATTGGAAAAGTTCACTGTATCTCGTGGCGGTCTTGTGTACCCCAAATAATCTGTAATAGTGTTGGGGGTAACAACAATGTGCTTTCCTTCTACCGTAGTTCGAATCAAATCGCTAGTGGGGTCTTCGCGACTTACCTCAATAGTCATTCGCTTAAAGAATTCGACGACTATGTTCTTTTTATAACCCACAAGCGGTTTGAACCAAGCATCGAGCCCTCGGCTCCGAATTGTGGGGATACTGTAATCATCTGTGCCCAAATCTTTCGTGTCAATGCACCGTTCTCCCTTTATGGACCTAGTGCTCAATGAGTTCTCCCACGATTTCTCCCTTTCGACCTGAGTTTCAGCCATTGATTTTCGTTTGCGCAAGGGAGCTCCCCCCTCCGGGTCCAGCTCCTCCGCTTCTTCCTCTACCAGTGGCTCTTTCCCCTTAGAGCTCGCAGACTTCCTTGTCATCAAAGGAACAATCACCACGCACAATAACAACAACACCCACCACAGATTCGGCGACCATTCGTGCAATTCAAAGAGAGAGGCGAGAAAAATACCTTGAGGGTGAACCCTAACCATGGTGTTGAACGTTCGGTGAGAGCAGGAGAGAGAGATGAGGGTTGCGCTGGTTCACGGAGAGGAGAGATGAGGTCTGCGAGGGTTTTAGGAGGGAGAGAAGAGGGTTTTCGACCATGGTTTTTTGTGGAAGGAGAGAGAGAGGCAGCGCGAGGGTTCTGAATAGGGTCTGAATGATCGAATGAAACCAACTGGAAATTTTTAACTCAAACTCTTTGCGTACCGGTACAAAATATTTATGTCGGATTGTTGGTCAATGCGTACCGGTACGGGTGTCCAGCGTACCGGTACAAATACTTTCTGCTCAAAACTGCAGGTTTTGGCCAAGAAAATCAACCCAAGGCTTTCTCTCATTTTTTTTCTTTCACACGTCCCCGAATACGCCTCCTTTCAACCGGTTTCCTAAGGCTACATTGATTTGGATATAATCGAGGCCACAAAATGGGACAAGAGGATATTTGGGTGGTCAAATCATACAAGAATGACTATTCTCATTTCACATTGCGCTTCTTGTTCGAATAATTATGCAATCGATGCAAGAAAAATGTAAATTTATGACAAGAGGATATTTACATTTGCGTAACCACGGTGCAATGCTAAACAACAAAAAAGGGATGCTGGGTGACTCAAGTTCAAATGCTTAGCAAGTTTAATGTTTATGGCATGTTTGCTTCAACAATGCTCATGAGTACATACGTGTCAAGTGTGGCATTCTTTGAAACAAAATCGCACATGCTATCCTAGGCACTTAAAGAGTTCAAAATTTGTGAGACAATTGGAGATGACTCAAAAATTTGGGACTATGATACCAAAAAACTAAACAAACCTCTCCTATAAATGCATATAAACATCATGAAACCCCAAAAATATATGCAAGTATGATTTTCCTAAAAAATGTATATGATCCCGACATGATGCAAGACAAAAAAACATCATGCAACCACTCCCCCCAACTTAAAGTGAGCAACGTCCTCGTGCGATTAAGAATGCAAAATAGGGGAGAAAGAGAAGAAATAGTACCTCTGGGGTGGAATGCCGACCACTCAATGCCTAGACCAAGTATGAGGACTTTTCACCATCCTTGTTGGTCATCATTGGCCAAGCTTCCAAGGCTCACTCCTTCGGCCCCTAGGTGGTGCCATAACTAGTCACACGGGGCCATCGTTGGGGCTTTATTGGACTTACAACCGCGACACGTAATCGTATCCATGCTTAGGGATTCTGAATGCCGCACTCACCCCAACTTAGACCCAAATCACTAAGGCTAGTGTGGTAGCATGTCTACCCTGCAAAAGACTTACAAGCCAACTACCTACTATACAAGAAATGACTATTCACCGCAAAAAAATAGAAATGGTGCCAAGTACTCACGCGACTCCCACGGGTTATATTTTTCTCCTCACTTCCTCACTTGGCCATGTGTTAGAGAAGGAATCTCCTGGAATTCCGGGGTAGGTTGTTACTCGGCAGGTGTTGCCTCTCACTTTTTGGAGAGACACCCCAATCGACTTTCACTTTCATCCTTACTATACCAAGGTAATCCCAGATAACACATAGTCAAGGCTAGTCCATGGGTGGCTATATCGGACCGTCCATAGCCGTTCGAGCACGGCAAACACTTGGGGTATCTCAAACCCCATGGATTTAACGTCTCCTAGACACATGCAAGCACAAAAGTTTAAGCACTATTGTCGTCCCGGTAGATGGGATCGACTAATTCTTCCTCCACTAACGGCTCATCAAAATTTTCTAGAAAGGGTTTGAGGCGTTGACCATTCACTTTAAAAATATTTCCATTGGCGGGGTTGGTGACCTCAATGACGCCATGAGGAGAAACCTTAGACACCACATAAGGGTCAACCCAACGCGACCACAATTTTCCCGGAAAGAGATGAAGTCTAGAATTGTACAATAAAACTTTTTGGCCTACTTCAGAACTCTTCCGGAGGATGTTCTTATTATGGGCCTCCTTGACTTTGGCTTTATAGGCAATCGTACTATCATAGGCGTCCCTCCGCGTCTCCTCAAGTTCATTGAGTTGGAGCTTACGGTGGGCACCGACGTTGGGCAAACGATAATTAAAGTGTTTAATCGCCCAATACGCCTTGTGCTCAAGTTCTACCAGGAGGTGACAAGCTTTGCCATACACCAACCAGTACGGTGACATTCCTAGCACGGTTTTAAAAGCGGTGCGGTAAGCCCAAAGAGAATCGATCAATCGTAGTGACCAATATTTTCTATTCGGGTTCACCATTTTTTCGATGATGTGCTTAATTTCTCTATTTGCAAGTTTCACTTGCCAATTGGTTTGAGGATGATAGGTCGTCGACACTTTATGCGTAATGCCATATTTTTTCATTAAGGATTCGAATGGCCTATTACAAAAATGTGTGCCTTGGTCACTAATGATTGTCATTGGCATCCCAAACCTTGCAAAGATGTTTTCTCTCAAAAAAATTGATGACCACTTTACTATCATTTGTTTTTGTGTGGATGGACTCCACCCACATGGACACATAATCTACGGCCAACAATATATAGAGATAACCAAACGAATTAGGGAATGGCCCCATAAAATCGATGCCCCAACAATCGAAGATCTCAACTACTATTATGTTGGTGAGGGGCATCATGTTCCTTTAGGTCATACTCCCCAATTGTTGGCACCTCTCGCATGTTTTACAAAATTCGTAGGTGTCCCAGAAAAGGGAAGGCCAATAAAAGCCACATTGGAGGACTTTTGCGGAGGTCTTCTTGGAAGAGAAGTGACCTCCACAAGCCTCGGTGTGGCAAAACTACAAAATATCTCGTTGGTCTTGGTTTGGCACGCACCTCCGGAATAATTTGATCTGGACAATACTTGAATAAGTAAGGATCATCAAAGATGAATCTTTTTACCTCACTCAAAAAACGTCTCTTGTCGTTGGGGGACCATTGCAATGGGAGTTGGCCCGTGGCTAAGTAGTTTACGATATCCACAAACTACAGGTAACTCGTCACTTGAAATAATTGCTCATCCAGGAAGGAGTCAATGATAGGCATGTGTGAAAAATGGTCCTCAAACTCCAACCGAGACAAGTGGTCCGCCACAACGTTCTCCACACCTTTTTTGTCTTTAATGATCAAATCAAATTCTTGGAGAAGTAAGATCCACCTAACGAGTCGTGCCTTTGCATCTTGTTTCGTTAGCAAATATTTCAAGGCGGCGTGGTTGGTGAAGACCACAATAGGGGGTCCTAAAAGGTAGGACCGGAACTTGTCTAACGCGAAAACTACTGCAAGTAATTCCTTCTCCGTGGTGGAGTAGTTCATTTGTGCCTCATTGAGGGTCTTGCTTGCGTAGGAAATGACGCACGGCTCCTTGACATGCCTTTGGCCAAGAATGGCCCCAATTGCATAATCGCTTGTGTCACCCATTAGTTCGAATGGCATGGCCCAATCGGGCGCTCGCACAATAGGAGGTGAGGTGAGGCTAGCTTTGAGGTCGGAGAATGCCTTTTCACATGCCTCCGTCCATATGAATGGGGCATCCTTGGAAAGAAGTTGGCACATGGGTCGCGAAATAGCGCTAAAGTCCTTTATGAATTGCCGGTAGAAACCGGCGTGACCAAGAAAAGAGCGGACAACTTTAACGTATTTGGAGGAAGGAAGCTTGGCAATTAGATCAATTTTGGCCGAGTCAACTTCATTCCACTTGGCCGACACAATGTGGCCAAGCACGATCCTGTGGGTAGCCATGAAATGATATTTCTCCCAATTTAAAATTAAGTTCTTTTTCTCACACCGCTCAAGCACTCGCTCAAGATTTACTAGACATTCCTCGAATGAGTGTCCAAAAACGGAGAAGTCATCCATGAAGACCTCGATAATTTTCTCCACCATGTCGCTAAAAATCCCCATCATACACCTAGAAAAGGTTCTGGGGGTATTGCACAAGCCAAAGGGCATGCGCCGGTAAGCAAAAGTCCCAAAGGGACATGTGAAGGTCGTCTTGTCTTGGTCCTCTAAGGCAATCTCAATTTGATTGTAACCGAAGTACCCATCCAAGAAACAATAAAAAGCATGAGCCGCAATCCTTTCCAAGATTTGATCGATGAAAGGAAGAGGGAAGTGATCTTTGCGAGTGCTTGCATTTAGTTTTCGGTAGTCGATACAAACCCTCCACCAGGTCACTTGACGGGTGAGGATCAATTCGTTATTAGCATTCGTGACTACCGTGGTGCCCGATTTTTTTGGCACCACTTGAATGGGTGAACCCCATTTACTAACCGCAATCGGATAGATGATCCCCATATCTAAGAGCTTAAGAACTTCCGCTCGCACAACGTCTTTCATGATGGGGTTCAAGCATCGTTGTGGTTGGCGAGACGGTCGCATGTCATCCTCAAAGTAGATTCGATGCGTGCAAATGGTGGAATCAATGCCCTTTATGTCGGCAATAGTCCATCCAATGGGTTTTTTGTGCCTTCGGAGGACTTCTAACAATTTAAACTCTTGGTGATCCTCAAGGGAAGAGGAAATCACCGCCGGAAAAGTTTCATGCTCCCCCAAAAAGACATACTTCAAGGAATCGGGGAGAACATTCAACTCGAGTTTGGGAGCCTCCACGCTAGATGGTAGCGTTTTGTGTTCCAATGGAGGCAACTCCTCAAACTTTGGGGACCAAAGGTCCGTCCCCATGACATGTTCCATATCAAGGAGGGAGTAAAGGTACTCCACCTCCGGTGAGTCTAGAAAATTGGCCTCCTCGGCCGTCAAGCATTGTTCAAGTGGATCTTTGTAAAGGACCTCATCGACATACTCTTGTGTAAGAGTGTCAATGAGGTTCACATTATGGTACTCGTCGTCATCCCCCGTTTGTGTAGACACATTAAAAACATTTAGTTAGGTTGTCATATTCCCAAACGTCAAGTTCAAGAGCGCACTCCGGCATTGGATCACGGCATTGGACGTGGCCAAGAAAGGCCGCCCAAGAATAATAGGAGTTTGGGCTTGAACCTCGACGATGAGGCATGTGTCTAGAACGATAAAATCTACGGGGTAGACGAATTGCTCCACTTCACCACCCCTTTTGGGACCCGCAAACTACGATCTGCTAATTGCAATATAATCTTGGTGGACTTCATTTCCCCCACCCCAAGTTGTTCATACATGGAATAAGGGAGCAAGTTTACACTCGCCCCCAAATCGAGCAAATCTCGCTCAAACAACTTTCCCCCAATTTTTACCGAAATTGTAGGACATCCGGGGTCCTTAAATTTAGGGGAAACGTTCGTTTAGAGAATGGAGCTTACTTGTTCCGTCAAAAACACCTTCTTTTGCATGTTTTGCTTTCGATTTGCCATGCATAAGTCTTTTAGGAATTTAGCATATGAGGGCATTTGCTTGATCGCATCCAAGAGAGGGATGTTGATCTTCACTTGTTTGAATAGCTCATACACTTCGGTGTTTGACGTGAACTTATTTGGCACCCTCAACCGGTGAGGATAAGGGACCGGGATGGGGCATATCAAGCCACTTGAGACATTCTCATTTTTGGAATTGGAACTCTCACCAATGGTAGGTGGTTCCGGGGTGGTAGGATTCAAATGGAAAATAGGTGAAGTAGGTAGCAATGGAGGAGTGGGAGGCTTAGAATACATCGATTTGTCTACCTCCTTCCCACTCCTAAGGACAGTGATTGACTTTGCGTCCTCAAATTTTTGAGAAGGGCCGGTTGGACCGGCCAAGTAATGAACACCTTGGGGGTTTGGTTGTGGTTGGGC
>NMUG010002395.1:0-16053 GCA_002855965.1 Monotropa hypopitys | reverse complement strand
AGGTCTAGGTTCTAGGGTCTGAGAAATACTAGAATAACTATTGATTAGGGTCGTTCTGTAGGGTCTGAGAAATACTATAGTAATCATTGATCAGGGTCAGGCTCCAGGATTTGAGAAATGATGGAGTAGTTATCGATGAGGGCCTACCGCTCCTAGGTCTGAGAAATGTTGCAGCATGGAAATGAGGTGGGATGTGATGAGATATGATATGTTAATGGATCCCTTATTTGATCCTTGTGATGATGAGTTTGATGATGGATCACTTATTTGATCCTATGGCAAATTTTACGATGGACTTATATTGAATTTTATGATAAGAAAAAGGAAAAGAGTTTTGAAATGAAAATAAAGAAATCGAAAGATGATTTTAGAATAAATGTAAAAAAATGAATTTTATGGTAAAAGAAAAAGAGGGAAATATGGTTTTGAAAGAAAGTAAAAATTACAATTTTGGAAAGGAAATGAATTCTAGAAAAGGAAGGAAAGAAATGAAAGAGTATTGTGGTGGCTGTTTCCTGCTTGAACCCTTCCGACAGTTGGTCCTCCGGTTTGGGGGTCATCGGCTGAAGGTTCAGACACTTGCATGGGTCCCTGCAAAGAGAAAAAGAGGTCCTCTTGTTTGGCTCCTGCAAGACAAGGGTTAGTGCTCGTCGGTCGGTTGTGACCAACGGGACCTCCGATACTTAAGTTAGTCTCTTTCTTTGAGGAAGACAAAAGATAGCGAGGTCGGGCGGTATGCGTCGGGGATCAGATCTTGTGAACAGTACCCTTTATGGGGTATTTATATAGAAAGGTTGGCTTGGGGCTCAAGATTGGCGCGTGAACTGTGCGTCGTGCACCCCGTGTGACACTGGCCCGAATGGTGTATGTGGTAGGTCAAATGGGCCGGTGCTGTCGGTGGGCCGGGTTGGTCGTACGGACAAGGGATCCGCGAGTAGGCGCTTGAGGCGCTCCGTGCTGGGGTATTTCTGGAGGGTGGACCCTCCGCTAGAGAGCCGGACGGCCGGGAGCCGTATTGTTGCCACAAGGATAACATTGATGCTCTACCGATCGGCGTGGTAGCCAAAGGTCATTGGCGTTTGTTCGACAAGCCCTAGGTTTCTTCCTTTGGAATGTATGTGATGTTCTGCTAAAAGGTATTCGCCGATGGTCTGTAAGTCCGGCGGGCCAGAGTGTCGGAAGACCCTCAGGGCCCGAGAGAGTATCTGACTCATTATGACGGGTCCGATCCCTTAAAGTCTAGGTCCGGCCACCACAATAGCTGTAATGACCCGTATTTTCAAGTTATATTTCTGGAATTTAAATTCGTATTTTAAATCGAACTATGAATATTGATTTATCTTTGTATCAAAATCTCGTCGCGATTTTGAGGTGGTTGACCCTATAATATGATAGGGAATTCAATTACGAATCCAACGCGACTTGAATCGCATCAATCGGAGTCCGAATGAAGGAGTTAGGCTCAAAACCATTTCGATAGCAGTTTTTGGGAAAATGCTGAGCTTAGCGCAACCGGTAGCGCGATTTTGGGGCGCAACCGGTTACGCTTGCGTGTCTGCAGGAAATTGGGGAAAGTACCGCGAGTAGCGCAACCGGTAGCGCTACTGGGCGCAACCGGTTATAGTTGCGCGAACAGCAAATTTCCAGCACTTAGTTGGGGGCATTTTGGTCACGTCACTATATTTTTACTCCAGCTTATGAACGTGTATAGCCCTAAAATGTGTTCATAACACATTATCACACTCTCTCTATCTCCCAACTCTCTCCTCTTCAAAACCTCTCCCTTCTCTCTAGAAATCGAAGGTCTTCCAAGGTTTTTTTTGAAGAAATTGCAAGAAGGAATGGTATTCTACACATCAAAGGCTTTCCAACAAGCAATATAGTTTCGCCATCCACCGAATTCGGATTTCTAGGGTTTGTTCAAAGCTTCATTAAGGTAGGGAGTATCCATCTCTAGCAATGTTTTAGTCTATGCCTTCTCTTCTTCTCTCTTGAAATCTAGTCTTTTGCACGAATTTCGTATATGGCATGTTTGGATGAAATTGGTCATGGGTTTGTGGTTCAATCATGAAATTGATGGGTTTTATAGAGTTCCTATGGTCATATACACATTGTCAAAGGTTTAATTTCATGTTGTGAACATATATGGGAAAAGCTGAAATCCATGCATGAACCCTATTTTACAAATTAGGGCTTTTGGTCAATTAGTAGTCTTTTGATTAAATTGAGTTTGGATACATGCAATTGGGCCTAATTAAGGCTTAACAGATGGGTTTGTGGTATGGGTCATGTTTTATCAAAATTGGTCGCACATTGCCTTATGTTGCGCAAATTGAAATTGTACTTGAAATGGAAAGAAATCAGTTATGAACACATGAACCCCTTGAAATAATAGATGACCTTGACATATTTATCCACGGGAATGTACTTGATCTTTAGGGATTCCCGGGTTTGGATGATTTATAACAATGATATGGGATTGATATGTCTTATGCGGGAATGTACTTGAGTTTTAGGGATTCCAAGGGTGGTCGCTCCACCCACGACATTGTGCACAATGGGGGCTACGTGAGCCCTCCCAGCGGCCTTTGGGGAAGACGGATTAGGTTCGGTTAGTGTGTTGACGATCCACTATCTCAACCTTACCCTATCAAAGTTACAAAGATACTTGGATAAATACGGAATGTACTTGACGTTTAGGGATTCCGGGATTCATACCACCTTAGTGAACAATGGATGAATACAAAATGTACTTGATCTTTAGGGATTCCGGGATTCATGCCATCTTGTGAGCTATGGATAAATGCGAGATGTACTTGATCTTTAGGGATCCCAGAATGTATCGAAATTGACAATAAAACATTTGTGGGATATACTTGTAATGGAATCCATTTGTTTATGATATTGTGCAAACACTGGAACAAACGAGAAATCACTAATGGAACATGGAAATGGAAATGAGAACATTGAATACATATCTTTATGGATACTTGACTTTAGTGTCCTTGGTTAACACTCTCACTTTTATGTTGGCTTGTAGAGTCGCATTGTAGAAGTTGGATCATTGCTATGCATTGTCTCATGCATATTGTTTATATCATTCTGTACAATCACACACTCGTTCACGCTGGTCTAAAACATACTAGTTGATAGATATTTCCCTACTTTGACGTGATACGCCCTTCTTTTTAGATTCTGCAGGTAAGGAACCTCTTGTTGAGTGATTTGGAGCATTGATGCATTGGAACCATTTTGGAAAACTCGCGTATTTTCTTTTATTTCAAATTTAGGCCCCTTGGGCTTGTAATAAAAGTAGTGGTTTATAATAACTTGACTTTCATCTCTACTTTTCTCTCCCTTCCTCCTTCTATGTGGTGGACTTGTTGTTTTACATTCACTCTCGGATTTTTCTTGTTTATATGTCATAGGGTGTATTGGTACTTAGATTTATTTTAAATTGTGATGAACCATGTTCGTTTTCCCATTTAATAAATGATTTCAAAAAAATGGTTTGAAAATCCAGGGCGTGATAACTTGGTATCAAAGCTTTCGGTTGCGAAAACCTAGGCCTTTGGGGATACTCTTAGTCTCTATGAGTTGCATTGGGTTTAATTGTGCATCATCTAGCATGTGTGTGTGTGTGTGAATATTTTGAGCATGCATTGGCAATGATCCATAGGTTGGTATCTGTTAGGGGAGTAATACACTTGCACTGTTCCAATCTTTGGGTATAACCTTGTATATTGATTCCATTGGCTATGAGAATCCATTCTTGATATCGTCAAGCTTACTTCTCTTTGATTGAGCCTTATGTCATTGATTGAACTATCTATTCGAGCCTTGTCTTGTGCTCTATTCTTATCGTGTTCGTAACCCTTTTGTAGAAATGGCTCACCGTCGTGGTAGGAGAATGAGTCGTGGTCTCCGGGGTGCAAACGCCCAAGACGCTCATAGCGAAGAGATTAATGATAGGATGAACGGGTTGGAGGATGAGGCACCTCCTGTTATTCCAGTTCCCGTTCCTGAGGGACTTGTGGCTCCTAGCCAATTTGCACGAGAGCTTGCGGCCGCTATGGTCGAAGCCAGTCGCGGGTTCACAGCACCTAGAGAGAATGCGAGAAACCGCACTATTGAGGCTCTTCGAGAATTCAGGTGCATGGACCCTCCTAAGTTCAATGGAGAGGGTGATCCACTTGAGGTTAATCACTGGTTGTTCGAGGTCCGGAAGGTGTTGGACACCTTGGACGTTACCGAGGATAAGTTGAGGATTTCTTTCGCCACCTATCAACTGACCGGTGAGGCCAGTCAGTGGTGGAGTTCTATACTCGAGATGAGGCGTACTAGTCTGCTTGCCAGTGGAGATGCTAATCCACAGGCCATTCTGGATCCTATCTGTTCGATGACTTGGGCGGACTTTAAGGCGGTTTTTGAGAGTCAGTACTTCTCCGAGAGCTATCGGGAGAATTTGCGAGAGCAGTTCGAGAAGCTCGAGCAGGGCACTATGACGGTGTCCCAATATGCTATGTGATTCGAGGCATTGGCCAGATTTGCCACGGATTTGGTTAGTTCAGAGGAGCGGAAATGCAAGAGGTTTGAGAGAGGCCTCCATCCTTTAGTGCAGCGGCTCGTGATGAGCCAACGTATCCGAGTTTTTGCCGATGTAGTTGATTGTACGAGGGTTATTGAGCCCAGGAGGGACCAGCAGAGGGAGGTTAGAGTGTGGGAACTGTGTAGGTAGACTTCCAATTCCAGTTCATCTTCAGGCAGTTTCGGGAGGAAGCAGCAGCGAGAGCAGTCTCATTTCTCTAGAGGCTAGCGGCCTCAGGTTAGTTCGAGTTCAGTGCAGGGTCCGAGGATATGTCATCGATGCCACCATCTAGGGCATTTGAGAGCTGATTGTAGAGCACCAGTTTGCTATGATTGTGGCCAGGCGGGCCATGTGGTTAAAGATTGCCCAGAGAAGGGCAGTGGTCGTGGTGACACCAGGCCAGTTCAGCAGCAGCAGTATAGGAGTGGACATCAGCGTCCACAGCAGTCAGGACCTTCGGTTTCGGTTCAGGTGTCTCGTACCGGAGGAGTGTTGACTCCAGCCAGACCTACTCAGCAGTTCCAGCCGAGAGGTGGATTCCAGCAGGGTCCGACGACCCATGGCAGAGCCTTTTCTATTCCTGCAGTCTCTACACCATCTTCCTCTCACCGGCAGCCAGAGTCATCAGTTGTGCGGGGTATGTTCCTTGTGTATAATTCTTGGGCAAGTGTTCTTTTCGACTCGGGTGCATCGCACTCCTTTCTTGTTGCATCTTTTGTACGTGCATTGGAGCTCGATACGGATGTTCTTGATCCGCCATTGTTTGTTGATACTCCTGTTGGAGACCGTGTTCGTTCGGATAGAATTTGTAGGAATTGTGAGTTGACTTTAAAGGACAATCGTTTCACATTCGACTTCATCGTCTTGAGCATGTCCGGATTTGATATTATCTTAGGGATGGATTGGTTGTCTACCTTCTATGCCCATATCGATTGCCACCGACGCCGATTACGGGTTTTCTCTCCGAAGGGAGTCTATTTTTATGTTTATGGCGATAGGAAAGAATCAGTCGATTCTTGTCTCTACGATCCCAGGGAGCGCGGTTCGATTAGCTGTATGCTTTCCAACCATAGTCTTGACGATGATTCTTCGTGGCGCGGGGAGTTACTATTAGTTGTTTGTGAGTTTTCGGATGTATTTCCAGAGGAGTTACCTGGTCTGCCACCTAGGTGAGAGGTGGAGTTCTCTATTGACTTGTTACCTGGTACGTCTCCGATTTCTATGCCACCTTATTGATTTGCGTCGGCAGAGTTGCGGGAGTTGAAGTCCCAGTTACAAGAATTGTACGAGTTGGGTTTCATTCGGCCTAGTTCTTCACCTTGGGGTGCGCCAGCCTTATTTGCAAAGAAGAAAGACGGTTCGTTACGGTTATGTATTGACTATGGGAAGCTGAATCGTGTGACTGTGAAGAACAAATATCGCATGCCGAGGATCGACGACTTATTTGATCAGTTGCGTGGTTCTACATGCTTTTCGAAGATTGACTTGTGTTCCGGTTATCACCAGTTGTTAGTGCGGGCAGAAGATATCCCCAAGACGGCGTTTCGTACTCGCTATGGCCATTATGAGTTCGTGGTCATGCCATTCGGCTTGACGAATGCTCCTACTACGTTCATAGATCTCATGAACCGTATCTTCCGCATTCATCTTGATTGTTTTGTAGTGGTCTTCGTTGATGATATTCTTATCTATTCTACTTCAGAGGAGGAACACCAGACTCATCTTCGAGTTGTGCTAGAGCTTTTGCGGGAACATCATTTATATGCCAAACTCAGCAAATGTTAGTTTTGGCTTCCGGAGGTGAAATTTCTTGGGCATGTTGTATCACAGGGAGGAGTTTCTGTTGATCCTAGTAAGATCGATGCCGTATCTTTGTGGCCGCGTCCATAAAGTGTCTTCGGTGTTCGTAGCTTTCTTGGTCTTGTTGGTTATTATAGACGTTTCGTCTTAGATTTTTCTCGTTTGGCGGCACCTATGACTCGATTAACCCGGAAGGGTGTTCTATTTTCTTGGGATGACGGTTGCGAGATAGCTTTTGAGAAGTTGAAGCGGCGATTGACTTCAGCACCTATCCTTATTGTTCCCGAGCGAGGAATTGGCTATTTGGTTTACTGTGATGCGTCGCATGATGGTTTAGGGTGTGTATTGATACAAGGAGGCAAGGTTGTTGCTTATGGTTCACGGCAATTGAAGACTCGTGAACGAAATTATCCGACTCACAATTTGGAGCTAGCGGCTATTGTTTTTGCTTTGAAAATGTGGCGAAATTATTTGTATGGCGAAAAATTCGAGGTATTTTTGGATCATAAGAGTTTGAAGTACTTGTTCACGCAGAAGGAGCTTAATTTGCGGCAAAGGCGTTGGATGGGGCATCTAGAAGACTATGATTTCGAGTTGCACTACCACCCAGGCAAAGCAAACGTTGTTGCTGACGCATTGAGTAGGAAGTCGTCTCACTTGGCTAGCTTGGCAGTTCTTGATTGGAGATCGATGGAGGATTTGGGTCCGTTTGTTCTACATGTAGAAGAGACCGGAGAGCAGGCCACATTGTGCAATCTATTTATTCATTCGGAGCTTTCTCGTTGGGTGACTGAGGTACAGGCTGATGATTCAGAGGCTTTAGAGTTTTGGGCAAAGTTTCTTAGCGGTGATGCACGACAGGGTTGGATTATTCATGCAGATTCTAGCTTGTGCTATCTTGGCCGGTTGTTTGTTCCTGATTCTTACCGAGGAGGTATATTGCACGATTTTCACCATTCACCATTGGCGGTTCATCCTAGAGGTACGAAAATATACCATGATCTTCGATGACAGTTTTGGTGGCCATGGATGAAGAAGGATGTGGCGGTGTTCGTTTCCAAGTGCCTTACTTGTCAGCAAGTGAAGGCCGAGCATCAGCGACCAGCAGGTTTACTTCAGCCGTTACCGATTGCAGAGTGGAAATGGGAACATGTGACGATGGACTTCACTTCAGGCTTTCCGAGATCACCAAGTGGGCAGGATGCTATATGGATTATCGTTGACCAACTGACGAAGACGGTACACTTCTTACCTATTCGTGTTGCTCAGTCCGTGTATTCCTTGAGCCGGTTGTACGTCAGAGAGATTGTTCGACTTCATGGCGTGCCATCATCTATTGTATCCGATCGAGATCCCCGGTTTACTTCTCGTTTTTGGCGGAGTTTGCAAGCTTCATTTGGGTCGAACCTTATGTTCAGCACATCTTTTCACCCTCAGACTGACGGTCAGTCCGAGCGTACCATTCAGATTCTGGAGGACATGTTGCGTTCTTGCATGTTGGACTTCCAGGGGAGTTGGGTTGCCCATCTACCGTTGATCGAGTTTGCGTATAACAGTAGTTTTCATTCGAGCATTGGAATGGCACCTTTCGAGGCCTTGTACGGTAGGCCGTGTCGCTCACCCGTTTGTTGGCTTGACGTTGGGGAATCCGCTATCATTGGTCCCGAGATGACACAGCAAATCACGGAGAAGATCAAGACCATTCACCAAAGATTGCTTACGGCCCAAAGTCGCTACAAAAGTTACACGGATCGATGTCGCACTCCTTTGTCTTTTGAGGTTGGTGACCACGTTTTCTTAAAGGTTTCACCCCGCCGCGGTATTTCACGTTTCGGGAAGAAGGGGAAATTGACTCCATGTTTCATCGGGCCATTCCACATCATCGAGAAGATTGGGGAGGTCGCATATAGACTCGCTTTGTTGTCGAACATTTCCAATGTTCATGACGTTTTTCATATTTCTATGTTGCGTAAATACGAACCGGATCCATCGCATGTCATAGATTGGTCGAATGTAGAGTTGAAGGCCGACGTGTCTTACGAAGAGAGGTCAATATGTATCCTTGATTCGAGGGAACAAGTGTTGCGTGGGAAGACCATTCCCATGTTGAAAGTTTTGTGGAGCAATCACGGAGTCGAAGAAGCTACATGGGAGCGAGAGGACGAAATTCGCGGCAAGTATCCGGATTTACTTTGAGTATTTATTGTACTTATCTAGACTTGTATTTGCATGTTGTACTCCTACCTTAGTAAATTTCGGAGACGAAATTCTTTTAAGGTGGTTGAGATGTAATGACTCCTATTTTCAAGTTATATTTCCGGAATTTAAATTCGTATTTTAAAACGAATTCTGAATATTGACTTATCTTTGTCTCAAAATCTCGTCGCGATTTTGAGGTGGTTGACCCTAGAATATGGTAGGGAATTCAATTACGAATCCAACGAGACTTGAATCGCGTCAATCGGAGTCCGAATGAAGGAGTTAGGCTCAAAACCATTTCGATAGCAGTTTTTGAGAAAATGTTGAGCTTAGCGCAACCGGTAGCGCGATTTTGGGGCACAACCGGTTACGCTTGCGTGTCTGTAGAAAATTGGGGAAAGTACAGCGAGTAGTGCAACTGGTAGCGCTACTGGGCGCAACCGGTTACGGTTGCGCGAACAGCAAATTTCCAGCACTTAGCTGGGGGCATTTTGGTCACTTCACTCTATTTTTACTCCAGCTTATGAACGTGTATAGCCCTAAAATGTGTTCATAACACATTATCACACTCTCTCTACCTCCCAACTCTCTCCCCTTCAAAACCTCTCCCTTCTCTCTAGAAATTGAAGGTCTTCCAAGGTTTTTTTTGAAGAAATTGCAAGAAGGAAGAGTGTTCTACACATCAAGGGCTTTCCAACAAGCCATATAGTTTCGCCATCCACCGAATTCGGATTTCTACGGTTTATTCAAAGATTCATTAAGGTAGGGAGTATCCATCTCTAGCAATGTTTTAGTCTATTCCTTCTCTTCTTCTCTCTTGAAATCTAGTCTTTTGCACAAATTTCGTATATGACATGTTTGGATGAAATTGGTCATGGGTTTGTGGTTCAATCATGAAATTGATGGGTTTTATAGAGTTCCTATGGTCATATACACATTGTCAAAGGTTTAATTTCATGTTGTGAACATATATGGGAAAAGCTGAAATCCATGCATGAACCCTATTTTACAAATTAGGGCTTTTGGTCAATTAGTAGTCTTTTGATTAAATTGAGTTTGGATACATGCAATTGGGCCTAATTAAGGCTTAACAGATGGGTTTGTGGTATGGGTCGTGTTTTATCAAAATTGGTCGCACATTGCCTTATGTTGCGCAAATTGAAATTGTACTTGAAATGGAAAGAAATCAATTATGAACACATGAACCCCTTGAAATAATGGATGACCTCGACATATTTATCCACGGGAATGTACTTGATCTTTAGGGATTCCCGGTTTTGGATGATTTATAACAATGATGTGGGATTGATATGTTCTTATGCGGGAATGTACTTGAGTTTTAAGGATTCCCGGGGTGGTCGCTCCACCCACGACATTGTGCACAATAGGGGCTACGTGAGCCCTCCCAACGGCCTTTGGGGAAGACAGATTAGGTTCGGTTAGTGAGTTGACGAGCCACTATCTCAACCTTACCCTATCAAAGTTACAAAGATACTTGGATGAATACGGAATGTACTTGACCTTTAAGGACTCCGGAATTTATACCACCTTAGTAAACAATGGATGAATACAGAATGTACTTGATCTTTAGGGATTCTGGGATTTATGCCATCTTGTGAGCTATGGATAAATGCGGGATGTACTTGATCTTTAGGGATCTCGGGATTTATCAAAATTGATAATAAAATATTTGTGGAATATACTTGTAATGGAATCTATTTGTTTATGATATCATGCAAACACTGGAACAAACGAGAAATCACTAATGGAACATGGAAATAGAAATGAGAACATTGAATGCATATCTTTATGGATACTTGACTTTAGTGTCCTTGGTTAACACTCTCAGTTTTATGTTGGCTTGTAGAGTCGCGTTGTAGAAGTTGAATCATTGCTATGGATTGTCTCATGCATATTATTTATATCATTCTGTACAATCACACACTCGTTCATGCTAGTCTAAAACATACTAGTTGATAGATATTTCCCTACTTTGGCGTGATACGCCCTTCTTTTTAGATTCTGTAGGTAAGGAACCTCTTGTTGAGTGATTTGGAGCATTGATGCATTGGAACCATTTTCGAAAACTTGCGTATTTTCCTTTATTTCAAATTTAGGCCCCTTGGGCTTGTAATAGAAGTAGTGGTTTGTAATAACTTGACTTTCATCTTTACTTTTCTCTCCCTCCCTACTTATATGTGGTGGACTTGTTCTTTTACATTCACTCTCGGATTTTTCTTGTTTATATGTCATGGGGTGTATTGGTACTTAGATTTATTTTAAATTATGATGAACCATGTTAGTTTCCCCATTTAATAAATAATTTCAAAAAAATGGTTTGAAAATCCGAGGCGTGACAATAGCCCCTCAATCTTTCCCAACTTGTTGGAAAAGATTAATCCTGGGATGCCGGACGCTTTGCTTCGGAGGGATAGACACGTCAGGGCTTATACTGATGTCACCTGACAGGTAGCAGGGCAATAATTAAATACAGACGTCAGCATTTCGCCACGTGTCATGCCCCGATTCGCCGGTCAAACGATACGCCTCGGTATTCGCGTAAGAAATTAATATTGACAGTTGTTGTTTCGTACCTGGGAGGGGGCCTATAAATAGGCTTTTGCAGTAGGACGTTCAGAACTTACTTTGCGCGCACGGAGACTCTGGAGAGCTTCTCATCCTTCGTCAACTGCACCCCTTCAATCAGCATGGATCACCATCCTTTCCTCTTCGTCAAGCTCTGACTCGGATTCGTTGTTCCGGCTGAGTCCGGAGGAGTCAACTCCTGATGTTAGTTCGAGAATGTCTACTCCGACTGGATTTTCTGCTCCGGAAGCCCCCACCTCGAGGCAGTCCCAAGCTGGTGGCCGAACCAATATCGTCCGACATTTTTTGGATGAGAATGAACCCACATATGCAGCCCTGAGGGGCCGGCTGAATAGGGCCCTAGGAGGCTTGATTAGGGCGTCTGGTGGAGATCGGCCATGCCCCTATCTGGACTATTTTCTCGGGGGCGTCTGAATTTAAAGAATTCTCCTGTCGGTACGAAATCCCAACTTCGGTGACTCTCGTAGAAGTGAGATCTGAGGTCGCTTATACGGCAAAACATGTGACGGTCCCTTGATGGCTGTAACCGAAGGAAGATTAAAAATTCCATTCTCCCCCTTCCTTCGGGAATTCCTGTTCTCGTTCAAGCTTGCGCCCAATCAGCTGTAGGTGAATGGCTACCGGATCATTGGCTATATCTGAGCACTGTGCGAAAGGGAGGGTTTGGAATTTTTTGTGTCGGAACTAATAGGTTTGTTTTCTCTTTCCCGGAACCGAGCGTCTGGTAGGTACTTCCTTACTGCACGGAAGCCATACGGGGATGTTTTTACAAGGTTGCCGGACTCATAAAGGTGGGCGAACCTTTATCTTCAGCTATTCGGCGATTATAATTTTGATCCCGATGAAGAGTGTCGGCATCCTGTGCCGACCAAACCGGGCAATCTAGGTGGGAGCTCGTCTTTCAGTTTAGATATTCTTGTGTTCGGCTCTATCTAACCTTGCTTTCTTCGTGTAGATGTGTCGGCAATTTCTAGGTGTATGAGGGGGGATGCCTCGGATGCCCGGATCGGGGCTCTAGTGAGGTGTGGAGGCAGGGACGCCCCCACGCTTCTAGGGTACAAGCCGACGTACCAGAACTTTTTAGAAGATCGGAAGGCAAGAGGGAAAAGGAAGACGATGGTAGAACCTTGCACGCGAGCCCCTGCCCGGAAGAGAATGAGACTTTTCCAATACTTTGAGGCAGGACCGTCGGTGGTCAGGGAAGGACCTAGTGAGGGTGCGGACGGCGCGGAGGCAATGCATCAACAGCCTCAGGAAGTTGCTCCGGTAGACGAAGCTATTGTTAGATCTCCGGTTATTCCTCTGGCTGATGTGCCGAAATTACGCCCGGTCAAGGAGGAACATGTAGACTTTGAAGAGATATCGGAGTTTGTGAGGTATACCGCCACGCGGAATCCTCTCCCACCTCCGGCTGATCTGGCACCAACCCAACCTTGGGCTATTGGATTTCGCAAGTACTCCGGAGCGCTTGTCCTAGCAACGGACAATGTGAATGTTGATCCCAGAGTTGCGCACCCCCTCCTTTGAGCGCTACAGGTGTAGGCCGATATGAGGGCCCTTCCATCCGGAGTAGAAGAGATCTATGATTATGCTGGAATAAGCCTTATAAAGGTACCGGCATCCCTCCTTGGTTGATTCCTATAGACTGGGGCGGGATCTTGTTGAACCATAGTGAGCCATGGGTGCCAAGGCTCGTTGGAAAAACCTTGCACATAACAGCGTCACTCGAGGAGTAGAGTGCCATGATCTGACGGAAGTAGATGAGGTGGGTGTAGGCGTCAGTCTTCGGATCGTACCTTGGGAACTTCGGCAAACTGATGCCGGAAGGGAGGGTGGCCAAATCAATAGCTCGGGAAAAGGGGGAGAGACTAAGCTGCTCCAGACAAGCATCAACAGCATGAAAGGCTTTCTCAACGGGACGGTCGGCATGGTGGTCCCTTCGGTGGTGCCGATGCTCCCTTCCGTCATCGTCTGATGCCGTAGAGCGATGACGGTGCCTCTCCTCCCCCTTATGATGGTGGTGGGGCCTCACCCTTGGGTGGCCAGGCTCCTCCGGCTCAGGCAGCAGGTCATGGAGGTCGCGCGAGTGGACCTCATATATGTATAGTGGGATGGATGATGTCCCTAAGGACCGTCCACTAGAGTGGGATTCATGATGTCTGGGGCGCCGCCCGTCGTCCTCGTCCGGTAGAGCTGTCCGGCAGGCCTAGCTCTCGGCGACCTTCTTTCCTTTGTGCTCTCGGTCTTCCCTCAAACAGTGCATGTGCCGCCTCTGATCTAAAGACCGTGAGGCTGAATCCACAGCACCAGCTACCTTGGCCACCTGGTCTTTCAGATAGGCAATCTCTGCATCCTTTTTTAGCATTCGGTCCATGGCCGCTACATAGGCCGAGTTGAGATCCAGCGTCAATCTAGACGGGGAGGCAAAGAGCCCCAGAGAAATATGTTGTTGGGGCTGAGGGGGGTGACATCCGGGTTTGCTGATGTGGTATTTCCGTCTTCTATGGAGGGAGGTTTGGAGGAGTCTGGAGCGAGCGAGGAACAGATGTTAGGTTGCCACCAAGGTTGGGATTTGATATCCCCAGCAAAGTCACCAATTATGGTGGTTGTTTCCAGCTTGAACCCTTCCGACGGCTGGTCCTACGGTTTAGGGGTCGTCGGCTGAAGGTCCGGACAGTTGCGTGGGTCCCTGTAAAGAGAAAAAGGGGTCCTCCTGTTTGGCTCCTGCAAGACAAGAGTTAGTGTCCGCCAGTTGGTTGTGACCAACGGAACCTCCGATGCTTAAGTTAGTCTCTTTCTTTGAGGAAGACAAAAGATAGTGAGGCCGGATGATATGCGCCGGGGATTAGATCCCGTGAACAGTACCCTTTAGGGGTAGTTATAGGGAAATGTTGGTTTGGGACTCAAGATTGGCGCATGAACCGCGCGCCATGGGCTCCCCCGTGTGACACTGGGCCCGAATGGTGCACGTGGTAGATCAAATGGGTCGTGTTGTCGGTGGGCCAGGTTGGTCGTACGGATGGGGGATCCGCGAGTAGGTGCTTGAGGCGCTCTGTGCTGGGGTATTGCCAGAGGGTGGAACCTCTGCTAGAGAGCCGGTCGGTCGGAAGCCGTATTCTTGCCACAAGGATAACACTGATGCTCTACTGATCGGCGTGGTAGCCGGAGGTCAGTGGTCGTTTGTCCGACAAGCCACAGGTTGCTTCCTTTGGAATGTATGTGATGTTCTGCTGAAAGGTATTCGCCGAAGGTCCGTAAGTCCGACGGGTCGGAGTGCCGGAGGACCCTCAGAGTCCGAGAGAGTATCCGACTCATTGTGACGGGTCCGGTCCCTTAAAGCCTAGGTCCAGACACCACAATTACTATTTTGGAAGGTTAAACTATATGACGATTTTAAAAATATGAAAACGAAAAAGGAAAAGGTAATTAAGAAAGAAATAGATAATAATGAAAATGGAGTTTTTGTATAATTATTGAGTGAGATACTAAAAAGGAATATAAGAAAAGAATATTTTTGAAAGATAATATAGATATGTATTAAAGATAACAATTTTGGGAAAATGAATGACTTTTTAAAGTAGCTTGATCTATAGTTATTTTTATTTCTCTTATTTATACCGTTCCACATTATTCACTGAGTTATTGTTCGCTGACGTATTTTATACACCTTTTATAAGTGACCTTGACTATCGTTATTCACATGTCCAGCTGTAGTAGCGTGTCGGAGTTCTTGCCATTTTTCGTTTTAGAAGTATATCTTTTGTTGTCAGAGAGATGTTTATTATTTGTGTATATCTTAGAGATGTACTATTTTGTACAATTTTGTGGGTTGGGTCAATGCATGTTTCCCAGTATATAGTTGCATATGTATATTTTTAGCACTTTAAGATCAGTCATTTCTTATTTCAGTTATTTATATTGAGAATTTGGATTGTCTTATACACTCTTTTGGGTAATTTGCTTTATAATTGTCCGTATTGAAACATAACACTAATATATAACCCGAGCGAATGATGATGCGGAATTTTTGGCTTTACTCTTTTGTTATTTTGGGCTTTCCTTGGGTGATTTGCTAGCTTGAATTTCATGCTTTAATTAAAATGAAAATTATCTTCAACATCATCGATTTCTAGAATAATTCTCGAGACTTTAATGGCTTCCCAGTTAACTTAGAAACATCACTTTAAATCTAATTCACCTATAAACTTAAAACAATGCTTTGCCTAAAACATTAAACATAAATTGCAAAGAAATTAATGAAATGAACTAGGCTATTTAAATTACATAATATAACTTTCATCATCCAATACATTCGACTCGTTTTTTGAAAAACTTCATATTGTATGAGATTGTGTATTGACCTCGAGGAATTGAATAAGTTGACGGTCAAGAATAAGTACTCATTATTGATAATTGATGACTTTTTTTGATCAAATACATGGTGCACACATATTTTCTAAGATCAACTTACGATTCGGGTATCATCAGTTGAAGGCGAAGACAAATGATGTCGAGAAAATAGCTAAATTCGAACTCTCTACAGACGTTATGAATTTCATGTACTAACCTTTGGCATAACAAATGCTCTAGCAATGTTCATTTTTTTTGGTTAAACCATCTAGTATCCGGTAGCCATATCAACATGATTCACCTAATCTGGATTTGAGTCGGGTAGGACTACACGGACAACAAAGCTCTCCCTACTAAGTATTCAACGCAATTGCATTCCCAAATTTCGAACCGAAGACTTTAGTTAAGCTGGAACAGTCTCGTACCAACTGACCTACATACTTGGTGGTTCTAGCAGTGTTCATAGACTTAATGAACCGCATACTCAAGAGTTATTTGAATGATTCTCA
>NMUG010002394.1:0-16053 GCA_002855965.1 Monotropa hypopitys | reverse complement strand
TTAAATTATCAATTTGTTCTTTCTTTGAAGTAATTTGTGATATGAATTATTCAATTTGAATAATTAACAATTAGAATCATCACATAGATTAATAACAATCATTCAATCATTTATAAAATTAAATTGAGTGCATATAATATTTCATTTAAAATCATCATCAAAATAATAAGGGACAACAGTCACTAATCGAGAAATAAATAAGGGGCTAAAGAGAAGACTGAGGATTGCAAAGGGACATTGGCCAGAGGAGCTGCACTCCGTGCTATAGGCATTTCGCACCACAGCGAGAACATCAACAGGGGAATCCCCCTACGCTCTGGCCTTTGGAGCTGAGGCCGTCGTCCTGATTGAAGTAGAGCTTCTCAACTACAGGACATCATCGCTGGATGACACCGAAAATAAGGAAGACTTAAGGGCTGAGCTCGATCTATTGGAGGAGAAGAGAGATATGACAGATGCAAAAAATGCCATATATCAACAATGAATGGCCAGGTACCATGACGCTAAAGTACAGCCGAGATCATTTCACCTTGGCAACCTTGTGCTCAGAAAAGTTGACCGTACAAGAAGGGAAGTCAAGCAGCTACAGCCTAATTGGGAAGGTCCCTACAAAGTGTTAAGACACTCCAAGGCGGGGGCGTACAGACTAGCAACACTAAGAGGAAAGGAGCTGAACAACCCTTGGAATGCTAAACACTTGAAGCATTACTACAAATAAAGATAAGGCATATTCATGCGATTTTCATATTTATGCTATTTTCTTCTCTTTTGTCCTCTCAAAATCAGTTGATTATGTACCTGAAATTAATTATCGACGTCCTCAATAAATTGATGTTGCCTGGTAAAACAATTTCAATTAGTTGTAGAGTAAAGTTGAAAGATTAAAATTGTGCTAAAGCATAGCTCAGCACAATCATTAAACAAGATCAGATAAGATCAGATAAGATCATATAAGGCATAGAAGCAAATTAGACAAACATGATAATCAAAGGAGTGTTAAACTCTAAAAGTCATTGCAAATTAAACTCCAAAAGTCGCTACAAATTAAACAAGGTCAGTTTTTGTTTGCATCAACAATAGAGGCATGCTCGGAGGCCTCAACTTCTCCCTGATTATTCTTCGCATCAGATCTCTTAGGGGCTATAACAGCATCCACATTCTCACCAGCATGAACTGAATGTCCCTCGGCGATAGTTGATGTCTCCCTAATACCCTCCTCGCCTTGGTTGGCACCTAGTTCATCTTCTTTAGTAACTCCCCCATCTTTCTCACCACTGTCATCATCTTCCACAACAACGAGGATATCTGGAGCTGCATCGTCCAAATCTATATCAGGCACGAGTATAGTTACCCACATCTCATCAGGCATCGAATGAAAAACAGAGAAGTCCAGGTCAAGGTAATAAGAAGAAGCCACTTCCTTCATCATATCAACACCTATATCAAAGTAGTGTTGAATTCTATGCTAGAAGTTGTCTAATTTAACCATCGAGGTGGCTATGTCCATCTTCAGATCATCCTTCATCTTCTGAAATCCCTCGGATGCCAAGTACTCCTCAATAATTTTCCCCCGATTGGCTAAAAGCACCTCAGATTGCTGCGCCTCAAGAGATGAAAACTTGTTCTCCCAGTCTCTAGCTTAAGTCTGTGACTTCTCGGCAAGCTCCTTACTAAGTTTCAGCTAATCATTGGCCCTCTCCCGAGCTTGGTTGGCAGAAGCGAGGTCCAAGATAGCAGCATCCCGGGAATCAGTCAACTCATCAATAAGAGCATCTCATAACTCCTTGGAGAACTTAATTTTACTTAGCTCTTTGCTCAGAGAAACGTTGTCAGTGGTTAAGCTCCGATTTTCCAATTCCAGGGTAGCCTTCTCATTCGAAAACACCGTCACTTGACTGCCCATGAACTCCATCCGAATTATAGCCTGTGCAAAGAGAAATACGCTGTAGGGCTCAAAGAAACAACAAGATTAAGAAAATCAGGAAGTGGTTTGGCAATCTCGTACCTTCCCAAGTTCGAACAGTCTGGCCTTATAAAGGTTCGTAGGATCAGTTGCGGACATGACCTTGATGTCAGTTGGTTAGCAAAAATGCCTCATTTTCTTCATTGTCACATCCGAGTCAATGAGACCGGAGATGTCATCATCATGCTTGCGTAGGGAGGTATCCCCTCTAATATCAGCTCAGTTTGGAGGAGCGGCAAGAGTAGGAGCTGTGGGAGAAGGTAAGTCAACCATGGGCTTCTTCCCCTGGGCTTTGTCCAGAACAGCATCGGAAGGAGGGATTTTTTCGGTGGAGAAGCTCCTTCCCTTATAACAACCCCTTTTCTAGGGACAATGATGCCCAGTAAGGCGGCGACATCGGCTTCCTCATTTTCAACCCTCTTCTCTTCAAGGGACATTTGGAGATCTTCGGGACGGTCGGTTCTTGTTGCTTTGATATCTCTGAAAGAAAGAAACCAAAATGGTTAGGTTGAGACTTCATTTAACAATAAGCAAATGTTACCTTCAGGTACCATTACCTCTTTCAAGGGTAAGGGTCTTGTTTCCGACTTCAGGGCCTAGAAGATGGGTGGCCAAAGATTCCGAGGAGATAAGAAGGGAGTATTTGTGAATCAAATGAGCTCACTCTCTCGTCACCTCCTCTCTCTTTCTCTCTAAGATGGTCACGCATTGCCGGCCTGAGATACCATAGAAAAAAATGTTAGAATTATAGTCGACAAGAACGTATTTTAGGAAAGGAATACCCAAAAAGAAATTAGAAGCTCACTCTCGACAGAAGTGAAACCCCATTGCCCGTAGATGGGAAAGCTCTTCTTTTCCTCCCAGGAGTAAAAATCCCAATCCGAGCCTCCTACGAAGAAGAACTTGTCCTTCCTGGACTTGTTGGATGAGGGGAAGTCTTTGACCAAACCCTCTCCCTTGTCTCGTTTGGAAAAATACCACCAGCCACGGGTCATCGGGCTTCCTTTCAAATTGAAAAGGTGAAGGAAGACCCTCAGGGACAGCGGAGATTTGCTACCCGACGAAGCACTCTATAATACAGTGCACCCGACCAGAGTTCTCTAGGCATTGGGAGTCAGTTGTCCTGGTGCAAGCCAAAAATGTGCTAGGACTTCCCTAGCTTTAGGAGGGATTGGGATACATAACCCTCCCTCTAGAGCTCCCAAATAGATACAAACCTTGTCGGGAATACTAGAGCAATCACTCTCACCCTTACAAGGGACTCAGAGCAGTACGCTGGAAGGGATATCGTATTTCTCCTTAATTAACTCCAAATTAGAGACTGAGATGCGAATTCATCTTCAGGATGGCGATTTCTAATGGGGCGAGATGCTATAGGCTCTTCTCTTGAAGGTAACGCCCTGACAGCCTCTCGTCCCAGAAGGGGAGCAACCTCCGCATCTGTTTCAATGTCTTATAACACAGGGGGATGGGAAGTCATCCTACTGGAACACGCCATGAACAAATCTATGATTTGATGACAAGAGAAGCGAGAAGAGGTGCAACAATAAGGGGTAGAGAACTGGACGTACCTACGATGGTCTTAGGAAAACTTAAGAATCACGGGATCTCGAAGCAATGCTTGGGGATGAGGGTTGAAGTTCTATGAATGACGCGAATGAGGAGTAAGGGGAAGAAGGTCAAGTGGTTCAAATTCTTCCTAGGAATTCGAAAAGGTTTGACGGCTGAGATTAAAAGAAAATTCTGGGAAGTCGTGTAGGAATTGCGATGTACGACACGTGGCCCTAAGTATTCAATGTGCACGCATCATGAGGAAGGCTAACCGTAAATAAGAATGCTTATTCATTCTTAGCCTCCGGAGCTGATCAAAAGCCCAGAAATAGAGGAGCAGCTGATAAGGGGAATAACTCAATAGGTCAGCTCAGAGTCGTCCTCAAATGTTAGCCCATGTGCTAGCTCAGGTCTAACTGCCAACTAGAAGCTCGGCTATGATCGGGTCAGGTCAGGTGGAGCGGTGAATAGGGGAGCTGTACGACGATTGTTTATGCGATGCAAGAAGGACATACGTGTAAGGCTCTGTTAAAGAGTGCGCAACTGGACCTCCACAATATTTGCCGAGGATGGCGGGATGGATTGACACAGATATGGAAACTGCCGTTTGCGATTACAGGAAGCAAGGAAATAGAGGGAATGCTCCCTCCATTTTCGGAGGTGGCAGCTAGGGTTACCAAATCCTGGCTACAAGGTATATAAAGAAAGTTAAGTAAATGTTGGAGGTACGCATTCATTCTCAATCAATGACTCTTCAATAATTTTTTTCCCTCTCTCAAGCATTTACTTACTTGATCGTTGGAGGCGGTTCGGAGACACCACCCCCACTATATGCCTCTGAATCGTTCCTTTGCAGGTTGCAGCAGTTCAAGGTAAGGAGGCAAAGACAGATTTAGGGTGGTTCTCCTTGGAGTCGGGCCGTGCCGGAAACTCGTTCATCAATCCGAATATATTTTAATATTTATATTTTCACCTAAACTTGGAGAAGTAATCTCAACCATCCATTTCCATCTTTTTTAATAAAAATATATAATTAATTATGAACCATGTAGTTGTTGTGATAGAAAAAAATGATATACCCCATCATTGAGGGCCCCACACCACCATCAACTAGAATCTAGTATGGGAGTAAATACGGGCTTACCCAGTAGTTCCTATATACGTGGCCTTGCCTATACACTGTACGCACCAGGTGAAATCCCTAGGACTTTGTCTCCAGTAGGTTTCGAACCTGGATCAGCAAGGCTGAGATCTCCAGCCATGTCATGCTACCACTGGGGATACACTCGTGGGTCGTATTTCTTTATGTGGTGATTTTATATATTTTCAAAGTCATATTTCTTTATCTACACCATGAGTGCACTTCAAGTCAGGACCAGTTTGGTCCGGACAATCATTTTTCGAGTATTTTTGGATCAAATTTTCATGATTCAAACCATCCAATATGTTTAAAAGACGTTTTAGGGTTCCTACAAAAAATGGTCAGAAAAGACCAGGAAGGCATTTATCCGATCAAGTTTTATAAAGACTATTCATTACAATTTTATGAAAAATTATCCACATAAAACCCTTCCCGATCATTTTTTAACTGTTTCTCGTTGGGATCCTTGTCAACGTGTTTTAAAGATATTAAACTGTTCGAATCATGAAATTTTGATTTCAAAATGAAAGTTCTGATTTAGTTCTGACGGTTTGGTCATTACTAGAAGTTTTCTGTCTACACCACTATTCTAAAATGTCCTATCTCGAGACGTCTAGGCTCTGTCTAGGTATTACGTGATAATTATCCGCCGTGACTAACCTTGTCATTGGAGAGCCTTCCAGCCACTAGCGGTGGGAAGTCCTCTAACATTTTTTTTTGTTTATACAGAGTTAGGGAGGAGCGCGAGCAAGCTAGCATGGTGTACAGTTAAAATGGAAGGTATCTCTAGAAGTTGTTTACCTACGGAGGTATCAGACTGTGTTTTTTACCCTCGCACAATTGGTTCCGTCTGTGGGAAATCCACCCGCGAAAGAAATAAAAGTAAGCCAGACTTAGAACCAGATCTAGGAAGATGGCAACCTATGGAAAAGAAACCCTCACTGTCAGAAAGGAGGCCAGAAATGAGATGTGAGCAGTCACCATGCATTCTGACCCTCCTTTGGCACCCAAAAAAACAGAAACATCCATTCATGCGTCCAGGGTAATCGTGTAGGTGTTCCTAGCCTAGTAGGGACTTCTAAGGTCGCTGTTAGAGAGGCATTGGGAACCCATAGAGGACCCAATACGACTTCCCGAAAGAAAGGGCCTACAATGCTAGGAAAGTGGAGTACTTCCAGGAAGGAGACAACCTATCTCGTTCATGATACTCCCATTCACCACCCAAGTCTGGGTCGATCAGAGATGAGGATTTGGACAAAATCATCAGGTCCCAGAACCAGGTGATCCAGCACCTGGAAAAGGAAGTGGAAAAGATGTCCAAACAGCCTCAGCAAAAGGAAAGGCTTATTGGCCATCAGCAACAATGTTCGGTGGCCCCCCAGGCAAGTGATGACCGCAACATCCACCCGCGCCTTTTCAAAAATCAAAGAGTGGGACTGTAAAGTCATGGGAGGATCCAATAGGAGGTCAGGGAGAGAAGAGATCTACCCCACCACCAGGAGTGGTAGAAGGTTGCTCGGGATCTCCCTCAGCCCAACGAGCACAATAACAGAACCAACAGCCGACCAAGTGATGCATGTCAAGAGCATTCCGTACCTCCTGTGTGGGACCTCATAGATCAGCTCCATCCTAGGGTTCCCGTGTGGGAGGAATGCACGAAAAGACCAGTGAATGCAGGCCCGGACAACTCCGTGCCTACCAATCTCGAATACATGAGAGTGTGGCTCAATGAGCATTTCAAAGGCTGGGTAATGTCCCAAGAGACTGCAAAGTGAGCCATCCAACAGATCACCTTTACCCCACTTTCCAGGGAAATCAGCAACTACCAGATCTCCCGGAGCTTCAGGCTTCCAAACTTTTAGAAATATGACGAGAAGACAGACCTCGTGGCCCACTTGAAGGACTATCAGCAGTCCCTAATCCTGTATGAAGGAGACGAAAGCCTCCACTGCAGGATGTTTTCACCCAGTCTGGGCTGGACAGTGATCAACTAGTACCACAAGTTAGCATCACGATCGATCTACAGCTGGGAATAGTTGATCGAGACATTTGTGGGCAGGTTCATGACCAACCGTGCTGCACCAAAGCACTTCGGTTCTCTGACGTCATTGAGAAAATGATCTGATAAGACTATTAGGGTGTATGCCAGACAGTATGTCGACACCTACAATGACATCGAGTACTGTACCAAGAGTCAAGTCGTTGCAATGTTCAGACTTGGGCTTTCCTTTGGTGGGAAATTGAGGGAATCCCTGACCCTGAATCTAGTAGAAATATTTCTGGAGCTGATAGAGCAGGTGGAACAGCATGCCAAGCTCGAGGAGGAGTCCCTCTATGAAGCAGGCTGCAATGCCAGTAGATCACACTGGACCCATATGGTGGACTCTATTGGGAGGAAAAGGAGTAGAAAGAGAAAGGCGTCACAACAAACTCTTCCTGAAAAAGAGGAGGGAGCTGAAGCCGTACTACAGACCACTCTTAGAATGCCAAGAGCAGGCCTGGAGGCCTACAAGGCAATCAGGATGAAGTTCAACATCCCTATTTTTAAGGTGGTCCACCCCCTCAAGGATGAGCCTTTCTGGAGATATCCCATCAAACAAGGGGAAACTATGCTGAATTAGAGGCTACAAGACTCAAGTGCAGTTTCCATAGGGAGTTCAGCCACATGACCGAGCAGTTCTACCTGTACAAGTAGTTTTGGAGGACCTCGTGGGGGCAGGTCACCTGAAGGAGTACATCGCCCAAATACCCAGATATGAGAATAGACCTGGAAGAGTGGAAAGGTGCGATATCTCTTTGGATGAGGACATTCCTCCATTGGGGACCATTACCATAATTTATGGAGCCATTGAGCTGAGCTCTAAGAATGAGTCCCGCGCTGAGAAGAGAAAGGAAGGCCATGAGCACCATGTACTGTAGCTCGGACAGAAGTTCTAGAGGGAGTAGAGCAGGAAGCCTGCCCAGATCTTGTTTTCTTAAGAAGACCTGGATGGGGTGACCTTCCCAAACAATGATGCATTGGTGATCACTTTGAGTATCAACGGGTATGATACCGAGAGGATCTTGGTAGATCAAGGCAGTTCTATTGATATCCTATATTTTCAAGTGTTCAAGAGGATGGGATTCACTCAAGCCGACCTCAAGTCAATGCGAATACCATTTATTGGCTTCAGTGTAGAACCAGTCTGGCCTTTGGGAGTCATCACTCTTCCAGTACAAACAGGAAGGGTGATGATGTACACAGAGTTCTTGGTGGTGGATGTGCCATCAACCTACAACGCCATTAATGGGAGCACTTGGATGCACCGAATGGAGGCCATCCCTTTCACCTATCACCAGATCATCAAGTTCCCAGGGCCCAAGGGCATTGAGAGCATCAGAAGAAACTACAAGTCAGCCAGAAACTGTTTCATGGCTTCCATAAATACCAGTCCTAATGTCAAGCAGGTGAAGTCCATTGAAGTGTCGGACCATCCTATCTTGGAAGATGTAGGTGTGGACCCCTACACCTATGTGGTCAAGAATCTGAGAAAGATTCCTGCCTACGAGACTGACGAGGAGAGGTACTTCCTGATTGAGGACAAGCTCCCTGATATGGATGCCGACGAGTTAGTCTAGATGTTATAGGACCACATTAATGTATTTGTTTGGACTCCACAGGAGATGCCTAGGGTATAGCCAAGTATAATATGTCATCGGCTAAATGTCGACCTTTACCACAAGCCAGTTATGCAGAAAAGAAGATGCCCAGCCGCACAACATTTAGAAGCAGCCATAGAAGAGTTTGACCGACTTATCCAGGTCAGCACGATTAGAGAGGTCTACTATCCAGAGTGGCTCTCCAACACGGTGGTTGTCACGAATAAGAACGGAACATGGAGGGTCTATGATAGACACGCAAATATATATATATTATATATCTATCTAGTCTTATCCACATTATTAATTTAGCTATTTTTATTATTTTAATACATTTTGCGTGTAATAAGGTTTTTCGAGCACTTTCAGGAAATTCATGCTAAAATTCATGTTTTGAGCATAACAAAGCATCAAGTATTCAAGGTGCAAAGTGGCGAAGGATCATGGAAGAATATGGTATAGATTCTCGAGAGACATATTATCGATAACCCAAATTTCCAGGTTATCAATAACCAACATAAAAGCATGTGCTAGCCATTTTCCCGAGAGATCAGTTATCGATAACCAGCCAGACAGGTTATCGATAACTAGCCGAAAAAGAAGTGCCAACCATTTTCCTGAGTGATGCATTATCGATAACCGCTCAAACAGGTTATCGATAACAGGAGCTAAAATACTGCCAAGCCAAAATCTCGAGAAAGTGGTTATCGATAACTGCTCAGACAGGTTATCGATAACTTGACAAAGACTCAAGGTCCAGCCAAAATCCCGAGGAAGTGGTTATCGATAACTGCTCAGACAGGTTATCGATAACCTGACGAAGACTCAAGGCCCATCTAAAATCTAGACGAAGAAGTTATCGATAACCCCAAAATCATGTTATCAATAACCCGACCAAGATCCAATGTGAAAATCTTGGTTATCGATAACCCGTCAGATTGGGTTATCGATAACAGGCAATGTGCGAGAAAAACCAGCAAGCTCAAAATTCGATTTTAAGGATGTTTATGTAATTCTTTTCATTAAAAGACTTAGGGTATATAATCCTAAGTAGGATTATTTCATAGGTTAACTTTATTTTAGTGTTTTAAGCTTAAATTAGGGTTAGAGATAAAGTAGCCTCCATACTCTTCTCTCTTCCTCCATAACCATCTTCAACCCGAAGTTCTTATATTGAAGTTGTTTCCTTCAAGTTCTTGAGTAAGTTTATGTTGGTAAATCACTTTCTCTTCTTTAGTTTGATTGTTTATTTAATAGTTTATAATAAAGTTTTTGTTTTTACTTCAATCTCTTCTTCAACTATGTATTTCCCACCATGAGTGAGTAGTCCTCTTGGTGTGGTTGGGGGATAGACCAATCTATCATCCAGATTAGCTATGATTCTCATCTTTTATTAAGTTGGAAGACTCACACGGGGAAATCCCTTCGTGCATATGGTCTCCTATGCGTGATAGGTGTTTGCCCATGGATCGACAAGCACACTTGGCATCCATGGTTCTTAGACCATCATTCATGAGGGATACGGTGCATGTACAGTGACAATCTCTTACATGCATGAGTATCCAAGTATATATCTCCACTCGAGAATCAACGATAGTATGGATGACAGGTTGGTTGATTTCCCTAACCACGTCTTTTATTTAAATCAAGGGAACAAGATTCGTATTCAATTCTTAGTTAACACCGGATTTACTTAGGATTAAGGAAATAACAATCACCAAACCCACCATAAAGGCTAGCATCCAACTGCCAATTCTTCTCTTAAATTACATCTCAGATTACTATCGTATACGCCTCCCTGTGGAATCGATAATTGGTCTTACCAGATATTATTCTTTGACGATCCTAATTCCCTACGCTTGGGGAGCATTCTTTTATAACACCAAAAACTGTCAAGCATTTTTGGATAGACCAATCTATCATTCATATTAACTACGATTCTCATCTTTTATTAAGTTGGAAGACTCACATGGGGAAATCCCTTCGTTCATACGGTCTCCTATACGTGATAGGTGTTTGCCCATAGATCGACAAGCACACTTGGCATCCATGGTTATTAGACCATTATTCATGAGGGATACAGTGTATGTAAAGTGGCAATCTTTGTCGTGCCTGAGTATCCAAGTATATATCTCCACTCGAGAATCAACGATAGTATAGATGATGGGTTGGTTGATTTCCCTAACTACATCTTTTATTTAAATCAAGGGAACAAGATTCGTATTCAATTCGTAGTTAACACCAAATTTACTTAGGATTAAGGAAATCACAATCACCAAACCCACCATAAAGGCTAGCATCCAACTGCCAATTCTTCTCTCAAATTACATCTCAGATTACTATCGTATATGCCTCCATGTGGAATCGATAACCAGTCCTACCGGATATTATGCTTTAACGGTCTTAATTCCCTATGCTTGGGGAGTGTTCTTTTATAACACCAAAAATTATCAAGCATTTTTGGCGCCGTTACCGGGGAGGCGACAATAGTAATTTTTTATTGTAGTTTGATTTCTTTTTGAAGTCAACATTTGAAGAAACTCACACACTAGTCCAAATTTTGCTAAGTCTCTGGATCATCGACTTTGGACCCGCGACTTGTCGCAGAGATTAGTAAGTGTGGATCCTTCATTTGTTGACATTCTATTAGACGATCTTAATTTTTGCTTTGAGGAAGAACAAGTCGAAGTAGAACAAATGGATGTACCGCGAAGAACAATGAGGGATTACATACACCCCGAACACATCACTCCTCAATCAGTCATTATTATACCCGAACATACTCAAGCCAATGCTTTCACCATGAAAGCTAGTCATTATACACTCAAATCACCTTTTCATAGGTAGGATTATGACAACCCTTTCCAACACGCGCGAGACTTTGAATATCTCGTTGATTCTATGGCCATGCCCCAACAGTTGGACATGGTTTGCCTTACGTTCTTCCCTCATTCTCTCAATGATAAGGCGAAGGCATGGTTCCAATCGTTGGAGCCTCAGAGTTTAACCACGTGGAAGGGAGTGTTAAATGCATTCTACGATAAGTACTTCCCTTCTTCAAAGAGGAATCTCCTTATAGCTCAAATTCAAAGTTTTCAACAAAGAGATGGAGATTCACTCTATCAAAGTTGGGAATAGTTCAAAGATCTATTGATGACCGTCCCACATCATGGCTTCAACAAGTATCAACTTGTGACTTACTTTTATAACGGATGTTCTATGAATAGACGTAAAACAATAGACATGATGTGTAACGGTAAACTTGAGGATAAGACTCCAGATGAGGCCTGGGAACATTTGGGCCATATGGCAGAGCAATATAGAGCCTGGAACAACTCAGACCCTAGCAAGAGAGCCACGATGAACCAAGGTCCAAGTGGTTCTTGGAAATTTACATTGAGTGATCCCGTCATTCTTCATCAGAAGATTGAAGAGCTCACCATGCAAATTGAAACTATACAACTTAAACAAGTACAAGATCAAGCAAAACTGGTGAGAGCGGACGAGTTATGCATCATTTGTAATTATTCTAGTCATCAATCGGTCGAATGCCCAACTCTTCTGGCTCTCAAAGAGCTATACCACAGTGTCCACCAAAGTGTGGATGTTAATGCAGTGAATCAAAGGTACGATGCTTTTTCAAACACTTATAACCCCGCATGGTCTAAACATCCATCCTTTGGATGGAAAAATCAACAAAGTGAAGGACCATCTCAGGGTCCTTTTCAAAATCAATATCGACCCATGCAAAACCAACAACCACAAAGATTTAATTAGGGACCACTAAGTTTTGAAAATCAAGGAAACCAAGGTAATCACTACTCCTCTACTTCTTCAAACAATCTTGAGGATACTGTTGCTCAATTGGCATGCCAAATAGGAGATTTACAAAAACAAATGGCGCATTTGACAAGTTCCCTTGCATTACAAGAGAAGGGGAAGATTCCCTCACAACTCCAACTTCTGTAACATCCCTTACCAATAATCTCATCCAAAATATACGGAAATAGAAATTTCTTAACATTAAACCCCAAAAGTCAATAGGTTTAGGCAATAATAACTAACATCAAGCGTGATTGAAGAAGTACCAATGACATAGTCTTTTACCATCAACTACAAGTGCCCAAACATACTCTCAATGAACAAGTACTAAAACAAAGTGAAAGTACAAATGCCAAGGAATGACTCTTCTACGATAACAACCGGCCACACAAGTCAAATCCTTCTTCAAGCTAAGCCTTGAAGCCATCCATCCAAAGCTAATGCTTCTTCAATTATCTCCCTCCAAGCTAAGTAGTGGACTGTAAGTTCAAATCCTAGTTCCCAAGCATTTAAAAAAACATAAGGAAACCAGAGTGTGAATAAGATAGATCGATTTCACAATTGCAAGAGTTTTACAAAACGTAAGTGGCCGCAGCCCCTTTTCAAACATTTAACATTTTTCTTTTTAAATTAATTTGGAACCGCAGCTCCCAAAACCAATGAGCCGTCAACCCGCAGTATTGACCTCGACCCATTGACGATGTGTCGTTGTACCGCAGCCACAACCTCGACATATACTAACAAACCGTCAACCCGCAGTATTGATCTCGACTTGTAGCATCAAAAAGGGGTGTTTCCCCTATTGGCCATGAAGGCCTACATTCATCCATTTCCTTCAATTATCTTATGTAGCATAGAAACATGCATAGAAATCCTTCCACAATTAAAATAAGAAGAACGTGTACTCGAAAGACGAGCAAAGTACTTTCCATCTACCAAATTCGTACACTCACCGATACCGTGATGATCAAACCTTCTCCTTTCCTTTGAGCGAGGCCTCAATGCCTTCCTCAAGCGTCCCTGTCAAAATAATTATGATTTCAGTTCACATGAATATATAAGCTGACAGGAGATAATAAAATCGTTAGATTATACCAACCGGATAGATAATTTCTCTTTAATCCCCCTTTAAGAGTCTTTTAATTGGATCCCCGTACCATTCCAATATTCTAAAACTTCCTTAAAAAATTTTAGAAAATAAAGAACCACGACCGGTCTCCCCAAAAACCGCGACCGGTCGAGATCCCTCTGACTCGCCACGACCGGTCGGCGAAATTGCCGCGACCGGTCGACGCCTCACTGCCCTGCCGCGACCAGTCAGCGAAATAGCTGCGACCGGTCGACGCCCTTCAGGAGGAAATTTTCAGAAAACGATTTTTCGAACCCCTTCTTCTCCAATCAACTCAACCTCAATTCTTTCGCCTCCAAACTCAAAAATTGACTACACTAAGGTATTCTACACATCTAGGCATCAAACATACTCAAGTGGTGGCTTAAATAACATCAAAACACCATGGAAATCCAACATTCAAAGATCAAAACCTAGGTTTTTATCAAAAATGAAAATGGATCTTTAAACTCCGATCTAGACCAACTCTCAAAACAATATAATTACAATAATTACGTCAATAGATTGGTGTTTACCTCTAGAACAAGTTTTATGAAGAGATTTCCTTCTGAATCCTCCTCCTTGCCTTCCGATTTTTGCCCTTCTTCTTGCCTCCTTCTTTCCTCTCTCTCTAGTCTCCTTTTTCTCCCTTACACTAATGAGAGTATAACCCTATAGGACTCCCTTTAGGTCAGATTTTTAAGTAGGTTTACCTCTTTACCCCTTCATTTAATTTGTTTTTACCCATGTTTGCCACCCCTTCCTTCTTACACTCAATTGTGTATAATTAGACATTAATATAAATGTATATTTTCACAATTATACCTCTAAACGCCCCATTAAAAACCTCCTCAATTCTTACTTCTCATTCTAACATTTTAGAATTTATTAATAAATGATTTATAATACGGAACGGGTATTACAACTCTCCCCCCCTTAGGAAATTTCGTCCCTGAAATTTGAAGGATATAACTGAAAATAAATGTGGGTGATCTTTCCTCATGTTCTCCTCGCCTTCCCAAGTCGCCTCGTCAACGCCATGATTTCGCCACAATACTTTGACACATCGCGCTACTTTAGAACGTAGCACTTGTTCTTTGAAATCAAGAATCTTTACCAGCTTCTGTTCATAAGACAAGTCCTCATCTATCTCCAATGGTTCCGCTTGCAAAACATGAGTCGGATCGTGAACATACCTCCGCAACATAGAGACATGAAACACGTTGTGAAGTCGTGCTAACTCCACCGGCAATGCCAAACCGTAAGCCGTAACCCCAACTCTCTCTACTATCTCATAAGGACAAATGTATTTAGGTGCCAACTTTCCCCTTCCTCTAAACCGCATACTTTCCAAAATACGTAGTCACCAACATTGAACTCCAACTCCCTTCTCCTATTATTCGCGTAGCTCTTTTGACGACTTTGAGCCACCTTCAATGTTTCCCAAATTAGTTTCACTCCATCCGATTCCACTTGCAAAAGCTCCGGCCCCAAATTTTGTCTTTCTCCAATTTCACTCCAACATGTCGGTGTCCGACACATTCTACCATAAAGAGCTTCAAATGGTGCCATCCCAATGCTACTTTGAAAACTATTGTTATAAGCAAATTTTATCAATGGCAAGAAATCGTCCCATCCACCCCGAAAATCAAGCACACAAGACCGCAACATATCCTCTAGTGTTTGAATGGTCCTCTCCGATTGCCCATCCGTTTGGGGATGAAAAGCGGTACTAAACTTTAATGAGGTACCCAAAGCTTGTTGCAAACTTGCCCAAAACCGCGAAGTAAATTTAGGATCTCTATCACTCACTATAGACACCGGTGCAGCATGTAATCTAATAATTTCCTCAATATAGATCCTCGCATAACGATCCGTGTTGAAAGAAGTCCTCATCGGAAGAAAGTGAGCCGACTTTGTCAAACGATCAACAATCACCCAAATAGAGTCGTAGTTGCCCTTAGACTTTGGTAAACCCACCACAAAATCCATCGTCACGCGTTCCCATTTCCACTCGGGTATTGGTAAACTTTGAACTAGCCCTCCCGGTCTTTGATGCTCGATCTTTACCCTTTGACATGTAAGACACTTAGCCACAAAATCAACAATCTCTCGCTTCATCCCTCTCCACCAAAAAATTTCACGCAAGTCACGATACATTTTGGTTGCTCCCGGATGCATAGCAAACCTAGAATTGTGCCCTTCTTCTAAAATATTCCTCCTAAGATCCATATCTTCCGGCACACACATTCGACTCCCAAACATTATCATGTTCTCACCCCGAATAACAAACTCGGACTTCTCTCCCAATAAAATTTGTTGACGAACATTCTCCAAAAACACATCATTCTTTTGCCCAATTCTAATTTGTTCTTCGAATAGAGGTTTTACTACAAGTGTCGCTAAAAGAACCCCATCTTTCCCAAAAGCCACATCAACTCCTAAGCCTTTCATTTCCTCAAAAGTTTCAACCCGAGCACAAACCAAACAACTCAAGGATCCCATAGACTTTCTACTCAAGGCATCCGCTACTACATTTGCCTTTCTCGAATGGTAGTGAATACTACAATCATAATCCTTGATTAACTCCAACCATCTACGTTGTCTCAAATTAAGATCTTTTTGGGTAAAAAGGTACTTCAAACTTTGATGGTCCGTAAAAATTTCACATGTTACCCCATATAAATAATGTCTCCAAAGTTTCAAAGCAAATACTACGGCGGCCAACTCCAAGTCATGGGTAAGATAGTTCCTCTCATGGGTTTTTAGTTGTTTAGAAGCGTAAGCAATAACTCTACCCCATTGCATTAAGACACAACCCAAACCACA
>NMUG010002393.1:0-16052 GCA_002855965.1 Monotropa hypopitys | reverse complement strand
GCAACTTTTCCCACGAATCGATCTTCGGCTTTCCCATGCGAGCACGGTTCAACTTCAGTTGCTGCCACCAAGCTGCAGCCCTCCCACGAAAACGAGTTGCGACTAGGGGTACTCGTTTATTAGTCGGAACCTCTTTGAACTCTAGAACCTCCTCGACGGCAAATAGCCAATCGAGAAACTCCTCTGCCTTCATCCCTCCTGTATTGGTGTCGAGGCTGCCTCTCAGTCCTTCTTGACGGTGGCCTTTCGGCGAAAGGGTTCTCCTCCTCCTCCTGATCTTCTTCGCTGGGAATGTCATCAGAGTCGTCATCCTCCACGACACCCTGGTTATGGTAAAGTCGTTGTGGCGGCGGCGGCTGTTGTTGCTGTTGCTGGAGCTGGATCTGCATCGTAGCCACACTGGCGGCTAGGGTTTCCACCACCTGCTGTAGTCGATCAATCCTATCATCTTCTCTAACCTCCTGGATAGGGCGGCGTCTCGGCGGCATCGTTCCTCAAGGACTGAAACTGTGCTCTGATACCAATTGAATAGTCGTCAATGGGAGATGATGGCTGCAAGGGAAAAGGATGAACACAAGGATGTATTCCTTCTACAAACTTGTTCCCCAATCAAGAAATACCTATCCTCGTCAGTCTCGTGGGTGGGAACCTTTCTCAGGTTCTCAACTACACGGGTGGAGAGGTCCACACCCGCATCCTCCAAGACAGGCTGGTCTGGAACTTCAGTAGACTTCACCTGCTTAGCGTTGGGGCTGGATCTGATGGAAGCCATGAATCAATTTCTGGCTGACTTCTGGTTCCCCCTGATGCTTTCAATTCCTTTGAGCCCTGAAAACTTGATGATCTGGTGATAGGTGGAAGGGATGGCCCCCATCCTGTGCATCCAAGTACGCCCAATGATGGCATTGTAGGCTGATGGCACATCCACCACCAAGAACTCTGTGTCCATAGTCACCTTCCCGCTCGGACGGAGAGGGTGATGACTCCCAAAGGCCATACTGGCTCCGCGTTGAACCCAATAAGCGGAGTTCTGATTGACTTGAAGTCTGTCTGAGTGAACCCCATTCTCTTGAATGCTTGGAAATAAAGGATGTCGGTGGAGCTGCCCTGGTCCACCAAGATCCTTTATGTGTCGTATCTGTTGATGCTCAAAGTGATCACCAACGCGTCGTTGTGCGGGAAAGTGACCCCGTCCAAATCCTTTTCTAAAAATGAGATCTGGGTAGGCTTCACGCTCTGCTCTCTGTGACGCTTCTGCCCAAGCTGCAGAACATGATGCTCGTGGCCTTCTTTCCTTTTCTGAGTACGGGATTCAGCCTTGGAGTTCTGCTCTATGGCTCCGTGGATCATAGTGATGGGAGTTTCCCCTTCCAGTCTCCTTTCTGACAATGCTGCGAGTTTCCTTTCCATGGTTCGTCATCTCTTCTAGCCTAGTACTGAGCTCTGGGTTGCTTTTCTTTCTTATGGGAGTGGAATTTCCCACAGACGACACTAATTGTGCGAGGGTAAAATACGCTGGTACCACCATTGCCAGAAAACAACTAAATATCTAAATCTTCTAAGCACCCTGTCAATTTTCTCTGACTCTTGCTATCCATGCGCTCACAGAAAACTATTAGAGGACGTCCCGCCTCTAGCGGCTGGATGGCTCTCCGATGACTAAGTTAGTCCTGATCGAAGAAATAAAAAGTTGTAAGCACAAAGGGAGTCTGAGAGCAAAATGGCATGTACCGTTCACCGGTGGTTTAACTCCTGCTTATATACTTCCTCCTTCCGGGTTTCCATCTTCTCGTTGGAAACGAGGTCTTCCTAGGACTCCTCGTCCCTTTTCCTCGTGTATGCTGCACTCTGACAAATGTCTGCCACATTCTCCGACAAAGGAGAATGTCAGAACAACTTTTTACTGTTCTTAGAACTCTAAATATTCCTTTGGGAAGGGGAAGTCTGACACGTGTGCCTTGCACCGTTCTCTGTCTGACTGACACGTGGACGCCTTGTCTGCCACCCCTTCCTGCACTGCTCCATTGGATGTCGTGCTGGTGGATGTCCGCCGCACATGGCCGACCTAATACACATAGCGGGAACTGCTGGGGCACGTGCTCAACTGTACCACATCTGGTCTGGCACGTGCTACTCTGGAAGACTGTTCCCTGTGATGTGAGGATGCTAGCCGCACATGGCCAGCCTGATCCGCACAGCGGAGATACTGGTTACTGTAAGTGACTAGCTGTATGATCCTGCTCATGTGTCCCTGAACAGCTACCTGCCCAACTAACAGGATGTTAGTCACACAGGGCAAACCTAATCCGTAGTGCGGATGCTGTTGGACATACGGCTAGCTGTATCAACTGGGAATCTAGCAATGCCTCACGGAATAACTAGTATCCGCACTGAAAGGATGTCTAGCCGTACTGGACTGACCAGATCTTCCAGTGCGGGATGCTGATGACGTGTCAGTCTGGTGCCGAGCTGCCGCTGGATATTAGGATAATACAATTTTGCCCCTGACACGTGGCAAATCCAGATTAACCCCACCACAGAATCCACCCAAGCAAATATTTTGGTGAGGGACACTGATCTAAAAATAAATCTTCACTTGGTAAGCTGGTCAACCATTACCAAATCTAAAGAATGTGGAGGTTTGGGCATAAGATGTTTAAGGGAAATTAATGAAGCTCTCTTGCTTAAATGGTGGTGGAGATTTGATTCCGAAAAGAAGGCTTTCTAGAGAAGATGTCTTACAGCAAAATACAACATGATTGAGGAAAGTTAACTCCCTCAAATGAACATCAACAGGAAAACATCCACAGTTTAGAAAGAAATCATGCAGGTACAACACAGAAAACCAGAACTGTTTTTAAAATTCATTGCCAACATCAGAATCAAGGTGGGAGATGGCAATGAAACTGCTTTGTGGACTGACCCTTGGCTCAATGGAAATAATCATGCTACCTCTTTTCCCATGCTTTTCAACTCGGTGAGAGAAAACTGAAAAACTCCATGGTGTTTTCTCAAGATTCTCTAACACACTGACCTGAGATTTTCAGTTCAGAAGAAGAATATATGATTGGGATATGGACAGTCTCTTAAAATTAAATATGGCTTTAGATATGGACAGTCTCTTTCACTGTCAATCTTGGTACTGATCCTGGTCTCCTGTTCAACAATATCTGGAATAATATTGCCCTGTCTAAATTTAAAAGCTTTGGATGGCTTGTTCTAAATAGGAGGGTCAAAACTAGTGATTATTTGGCAAGATTAGAAATTATTCCTAATGATGAGAGGGCCCTCTGTAAATTTTGCAGGAACCATCCATGTGGAATCATTAGATCACTTTCTTATTCATAGTCAGCCAGTTTGGAAAATCTGGTCTAATATTCTTGCATGGTGGGGGATTCAGTAGTTAATCCCTCTTTTACTTATTGAACTTCTTCAATGGTGGTATAGCATGCAAATGAAACCTAGGATCAAAATGATTTGGGATTGCATTCCACTAACAATTTTTTGTCTATATGGATCAAAAGGAATGGAATTGTTTTCGACAATGAGGCAGTGGACTGGGAGATGTTGGAAACAATCAAGATCAAAGTGATTTTCTGGGTGAGGACCAAATGGGAACACTGACGTTTCTCTGTTGATGATTACCTGTTTAGTCTCAACTCTATTCTGCACTCATCTTAATTGTGTGTGTGGGTGAGTGCAGGTGAGTGTGCGTGTGTGGGTATGGGTGTGTTTGGTGGTGAGGTGTATAGGCTTTTCTTGGATGATGGGCTCTACGTGTAGGGTGTGGGGTTGGTGCCTTGTGAGTCCGCTACTTTGAGGCTCTGGTGTGGGTTTGGGTTCAGATTAGGGGTTACTAGCTTCAAGTACTGATGACTGTGAATATTGTTTTGGGGGGGTTGGTGTGGGCGTATACTCTTTTTGGGGTGATGGGTGTGGGTAGGTTTGGTCACTGGGCATTGGTCTCTATTGTTATTCATTTCAGATAGTATATTGCATCTGAATGGGATTACATACTCCTAATCATTTGGAGGTTTGGGAGGCTGTTTCTAATTACAACTTTCTACAAGATTTGTCGGTTCTTAAACTTCTCTCGAGAAGGGTGGATTATGATGGGTGCTGATTAGTAATGCACTTTGAGAGGAAAAACTGATCATATTATCCATAAATATACAACCAAAAACTCACTGAGAGAACCACCTCATTCACTCTCACAACCCTCCACACTATTTGTACTATTCCACACAATAGACACCTTTTTTTCCCTCGTCTATATTCTCAACCTCACACAGACACAAATAAATAATACAAGCCAAAAAAAAGAGACGGGAAACCAAAAATGGTTTGGGCGGGAAAAAACAAGTTTGGGAGGAACTCAACACACACCCTCCGACCAAACTCGAACAAAGATTCTCTGCACCTCCTCCACCGAGTGCCTTGTACCCTCCACACAGGGCACTCCACCAAGAATCAATGTCTCCCAAGTAATGGTGACATTGTCACTCCACCCGGATCGTCATCACATATGTCATCCTTTGAATTCACAAAACCTGCTAGCTTGTACAATCCTCCAATCATTCTTCCCTCAAGAATTTTGTGTTCCCCTTTGCGCACATGAAGAGAACCATCCTGAGCCGAGATGTTATACTCATTCTCATCAAGCACCCCAATAGAGATTAGATTCCTTCTTACCCCTGGCACATATCGAACGTCCATCATCCTCACATGCTTCCCATTCGCCAAACGAAACCTCACAACCCCTTTGCCCACAACGCGACTCCTCGAATCATTAGCCATCCAAATGGTTCATCCATCGATCGCCTCATAACTCCAAAACTCTTCTTTGTCCCCGCAAACATGAAATGAGCACCCAGAGTCAAGTGCCCAATCCTTCTCCCCTACATCCGTGGACTCATCCACGGCACACAAAAGATCACCTTCATCATATACCAACATTGTACTCTCATTCAATTTGCATTTGAGCTTGGGGCAATCTCGCATCATATGCCCTTCCTCTTTGCAATAATGACAAGTGAATCCACGATCTCCCGCCTCCTCAAACTTGAGGAAATTTCGTATAATGTGCCCTTACTCATGACAATGAAAGCATGTGATTTGGCCATCCTCATGGCCACGACCTCCACCACGGCCGCAACGTCCACCTCCACCGTATCCTCGACCTCCATATTGACCACCGCCTTTATGTGATTTTTCTCTTCCTTGGTTCTTTCCTCGTCCTCCGCTTGCAATCATTGCTTGCCCATCCTCAATAGTTTCCCATTTCCCCTCCTTCCAGTGCGCTTCTTCAATGAGCAAGGCCTACTTGACCATAGATATCGATACCTTCCCCTCCGGTGCCGAGTTGCTAAGAGAGATGACAAGCATGTCTCAATCATCATGTAAGGAACTAAGTAACAATAGGACTTGCAATTCATCGTCAAGCTTCTATCCCGCACTACCAAGTTTTGGAACTCACTAGAATGTTTAACAATCGATTTCCCACTCCTCAACTTCAAGTTTACAAATCGCCTCATCAACAATGCCTTAATTCGCGATGTTTTTAGTTGATACATGCGCTCCAAAGTCTTCCACAAATTATAAGCATCGGTCTCCTCGGATACATGATAGAATACCTCTTTCGAAATAAATTGTCGAATCAACCCAAAGCCCTCCGATTTAATTTCTTCCAATCATCCGTCTTCATCTCCGTTGGTTTGACCCCCAAATATTCCAACGGATCGTATAAATCCTTCCACGATAATAAATCCACCATTCGCGATTTCCAAATTGAATAATTTGAAGACGTCAATTAAACCATACTACTCATACTAGCATCCGACATCTTACCTAGTCCACAATAAGCAAGAACAAACAATATATGTAGGGATGGCAATCGGTCCGTTCGGTTCGGTTTTTAGGAAAACTAAAACCGAACCGCGTGGTTAACCGAACGGGTGGAAGAGCGGTGAACCATAACCGAACCGAATGGTTTCGGTTCGGTTTCGGTTTTTAACCGGACAAAACTAAACATCCAAAAAATTGTTTTTCAAAAAAAATTTTGGAGTAAAACCGATTATGATTTATATATATGTTATATATAACATATATATACACATATTTTAGATATAATAGTATTTTTGTAGATAAATAGAGATGCTTTTTTCGGTTTTTGTTCAGTTCGGTTATGGTTCGGTTTTCTGTCTCAATCCATAACCGAACCCAAACGGTTTCGGTTTGGTTCGGTTTCGGTTGACTAAAATTCGGTTATGGTTCGGATATTTTCGGTTCGGTACGATTCGTATACCCATCGATTCGATCACAATTGACATCCCTAAATATATGATACTCCAACAATCACCAAAGTGCCGAAAATGCAAAAACCGCCAATAAAAGGCACTTACAAGTGATGTCCAAGTCAAACCGAGCCTTGAAACCCCAAAAAAGCTTGAACCGAACCTCAAAACCCCTTGAACCGGCCCAAAAACACAAGAACCGGTCTCCAAACCCACTGAATCGGGCAAAAAATCCTCTGAACAGTCGTGAACCGGTGCAAAACCTCCTGAAATCAACAGAACCGGACAAAACCCGAACTGTTTTGGTCTAAAACCCGCTGAACCGGGACCAAAACCACCAAAAACCGAGAGAACCGGGGCTGGAATGGACCGAACAACAAAGAAATACCTCAAAACGGACCACAAATGGTCTGAACCGGCCCGAAAAAGCAGGAACCGGTCGCAAAACCCTCTAAACCGGCCGGATATAGCAAGAACTCGCCCAAAAACCGTCTGAATCAGCCTGAAATGTGTTGAACGGGTCCAAAAACCACCCAAACCGGACTCAGACCTGCTGGAATGGACCCGAAATGGATCGAACCGACTCGATAACCCGAAATCAGTCCGAAAAATTTTGGAATCGGACCCGAACCCACCCGCTTTGGCCCGCAACCTGCTGGCCCGCCCCGGATTGCTGATGCGATAGTTGACGGGATACTGGCTTTGACCAGGCGCCACATCAACGCTGACTGCTGATGTGGCCGTCTTCTTCCTTTGAACGGCGCGTGAGATCCACTCGTGAGACTGGGACGGATGCACCGCCACGCGCCACCTTCGTCCGGCGCGTGCATCCGCTGTACTGCTCCTCCGGCGACCCAAAAACTTCAGTGTGATCATCTCCTCCAGACGAATATCGTGGTGTGGTCAGAAATTTTTTTTGACGAACTCAAAAATCCGGCGAACACGAACAATCAAGATGAATGATGCTCCGATGTCTCCCTAACTCAAACTTGGCCCTGATACCACTTTGATGGGAAAAAGGGAGTCACACACAGACTTTGAAAGGAAAAACTGATTGTATATCCACAAATATACAACCAAAAACCTCACCGAGAGAACCACCTCATTCACTCTCACAACCCTCCACATTATGTGTACTGTTCCACACAACAGACACCTTTTTTCCCTCCTCTTATATATTCTCAACCTCACACAGACACAAATAAATAATACAAGCCAAAAGATAGAGGCGGGAAACCAAAAATAGTTTGGGCGAGAAAAAACAAGTTTGGGAGGAACCCATCAATTAGTTCTCTTATGCTATTCTAGGATTATGCACCACTTGATTTCACGATTTGACTGATCCTAAGTTAATGTTGTTTGTTGCAGTTTACGATTGGTTCTTGTTCTACTGGTATTGCTGTGATGAAAATGACAGGATTGTTAGGCCCAGTTAATGTTGGTGGTTATCTTCATTGCCAGTTTTTTATTGTAATAGGCCAGCCATATTTGTGGTTGGCTTACGTGTATTGTATGGTTTTCTATTTGGTTGATCTCTCCTCACCGTGGGATGCAAGCGACATATATTTGTTATGTGGCTTGGGTGCCAATGCAATATCTAAAGGTACGATATAAAACTTCGAGTGTTAGTATTGTCTTCGGCACTAATGAGTGATGATACTTGATCCGTGTTTTTCGGTACAAATTAACAAATCGAAATAACGCATTAACCAGAATATTTAACTGAGAGAAAGACGACAGAAATGAGGGTTTCTCAGGGATAGATGCATACAGAGAGACGACAAAAATGTGGAGTGAAGTGTGTTTCTCGAGTATGGGTTTATGAAATGTGTTCAATCCATGTGAAATGTTCACCTGTTCGTTAAAAAAAACAAATCGAACGGCTTGAAATTGTGACTGTGTCAATTAGGGGTGAAACGAAAACCGAAAAAAACCACCCTACCGAAAAGCCGCCCAAAAAATCGGTTTTCGGTCGGTTCGCACCCACATCCGGTCCATTTCAGTTTTTTGCAAAACCCAACCGAAAATTTTGATTCGGGGTCGGTTTTGACGCTTCTGACCGAACCCAATCGAAACCCAAAAATTAATTTTTTTACGTGGACTGAATATAATTTTAATCCCAACTCGAAACCAAAAAATGAAAAAAATAATCAACCTGAATATAACCGAACCGATTCTTATTTCACTCTGTTGGTTTTGGGATTTTTCACACCGAATCGATCGGTTTTAGACTAGAACAAAAGTCGACTGAACCGATTTCAACCCTAGTATCAATCCATGTGAAATGTTCATCGAACCATTCAAACTAAATGTAAAGAGATCGGACAGACAAAATGTATGGAAGAGGAGCTGAACTGATAATAACTCACTTTTATAAATATTCAACTAGTAACTTCTACACTCAAAAAAATAGAAGATTGCACTCAATTTCATCTAATTTTTTTGTATTTTTATGACTATAAATATTTTCCTTTATTTTATCATGCCTGAAGCGTGATAAATTTCATAGATTTACAGTTGATATTAGAAATGCAATTTAAAAACATAATAAAGTTCTTCAATTTAAACTAAAATGAGACCCAAAGCTTAAAACTAACAAAAGTCAATTCCTAATAAGTCCATCTCAACAAAATTTATGTTGGGTGTGGAACTTGCTTATCAAAACTTCTTGGTTGGATGGCAGCAAGCGTGCCTTTGGGTTTTGACAAAATAGGACAGGAGGAATAAATAAACATGTAAAACTTTGCTTTAATGTGCATTTAGCGATGTGGGATATGAAATGGCGTGTGAAATGGTGTGTGGAAGATCTCAACCCTCCAACCACAAATACATCCAAAGGTGTAAAATGTCTAAAAATTTGTGCGAGTCTCATGGACCTTTGTGTTTTGTATAATAAATATAAAATAGATGTCTCATGCTTGTTTTCCATTTTGATGTAGGACAATTTTTAACTCATCACCGCAATCAAAAGAATAGAGAGAATCAAAAAAATTATTATTTGTAAATTAGGAATTTAATCAAAATCTCGTAAATATTAGTGCTCAAAACGGCAAATCCAAGAAAGCACCAGAAGCACAGGTTACCAATGATCATGTCTCTGGTTACCGATTGAGGGAAATATTACATTAGGTCGGTTTGGACTGGACTCCTCGAGAACAACTCGACAACTATCAGGTTAGCTAAGAGAAGAGATCGATCGTGCAGTGCCGGGAGTGATCCGACCACTATTTGATAATCAATCATGTGTCATTGGAAGAACTGAGGCTCTTAACAAGGTCAAAGGAGATGGACGCATCCCCGTGATTCCAGTCCTCAACTATGAAGCACGGACACGGACACGGACACGAACACGAACACGGACACGGGACACGGATTTTTGAAAAAAATGGAGACACGGACACGGCGGGGACACGGCAATTTTTTTAAATATTTATATAGAAAATATATTTTAATAAGTACATTAATTTAACGAACAAACAATTGATAGCCCAGAGCATGTTCTCCTCTGATCGAGAGAGCGAGAGGAGAGGAGAGAAGGCCGTTCTGATCAATCTGTTGGAGTGTAGACAACCTGCAATGATTTCGATGTTTTGAAGGACCTCTGGTGTAATTTCGGCTATAGGCCCGACCCTATATATTTGTATTTTTGCTCATATTAGGGTTAACGAGTTTTGAGAGATAATCAGAGAGAGAGGCGAGAGAAAACCAAAATTCTCAGAAAGAGATTATAGAAGACTTGTAGTCTTGTTCTTGGATTTCATAGTGGGTTGGTGTGGCTTTCGTATGGAGTTGTGGGTTGTTAAAAATCCTAACACAATCGAGAGAGGGATATATTTGTTTTACTAAATATATTATAATATATGACCTTTAAACCCAAAACATATAAGTTATTACAAAATTACCACCGAAATTATTTAAAAAAATGTTGTTTTTGGTCCCTGGCGTGTCCCCCGCGTGTCCCCGACGTGTCCCCCGTGTGTCCCCGGCATGTCCCCGGCGTGTCCTGCTCCAAATTAAATAATAAATTATAGGACATGCCAAATGACGTGTCCCATACGTATTTTGCCGTGTCCCCGGCGTGTCCATGTCCCCGGCGTGTCCGACACGCATAAGGCGAACCCGGAAGCGTGAACGTGCTTCCGAGGTCCTCAATAGCGGAGCGGATCCACATATTCAAGGAAACTACCATAAGAATTTGCAATGGATATGGAAGAGAGGATACGCTCCCACAAATCTCGGCCTACGAGATCGAGACTTGCGGAAGAGACGGACGAGAGTATAAAAATTGAATGATACCCAATGCTAGAGGGATGTAATTTGTTCCAATATTTTTTCAGTTCGTTTTTTGGTCGATGCACAGACTCTCATCTCGTATCCCTTGGATCGTTTTGTAGATTCAAGAGTGGACGGAGGAGGAGACGCCAAGCGAAGAGGGCTGTTCAAGAAACCATTCATCACCGGTAACCAAGAATAACCGTAGGAGAATGTTACCGATAACCTCATCAAGCCCAAAACTCAGTGCTTCATGTTATCGATAATCAGAGACATGCCAATATTTGGGATACCGGTAACCAGTTTATTGATCAGTCAACAGAAGCCTTTACCGATAACCACACCCATGTTACGAGTGGGTTATCGGTAACCTCACCTGCGGGAATAATATGAAATTTAGAGAAAGTTGTTGATTTTGATTTTGTTTGATTTTATTTGGTATCCTAATGTTATTAAGATTTTTTCATTATTTTAGTTAAAGTAGGATTGTTCTTTATTTTAATTTCCCTCCTAGTTAATTTAGGAGATTTTATTATTAAATAGGATTCCTATCATTGTTTTATTTTCTAGTTGGAATATAGGAATCTTAGAATTCTGTCCATATGAATTGTAGTCTATATATTGATTATTGAATGAATATTGATATTTTCTTTTAAAATTCTTCTCTTCGTTTCTTGTGCACAAGAACGTTCTCGAGTGTTAGAGACTTTATTTCATTTGGATTAATATACACTAACTAATTTCTCGTGTAATCTGTTGCGTCACATTTAATCCTTATAATCTTTGCATTGATTAATAAAATCTTTTTTCCCCATTAAAAAAAACTTCTTCAATTTCAGTCTATATTTCTATTTTTTTATTTTTCTAGTGAATGAGAAAATACAAAATTTCCAACGAAAATAGTACAAAAATCATAAATATAAAATTTGTGGCAAACTAAGCCAAAGAATATATCTAAAGATTCAGACAGGGCCGGCCCTGGTATATAGGCCCATAAGGCGGCCGCCTTGGACCCCGGAATTTAGCCCAAAAAATAGGCCCCCGTGTTGTGTGTACATTATATTATGTTTCTCACGCGAATTTGAATCAGTAAAATTCCTTTGCTCTTGTGGTTGGTTTGCATTTACCCTTTGGGAAAGACGAGGGTTCGAATCTTTGTATTTTTTTCTAGTTTTAAACGTTTCTTTTGAAAAATATGCCTAAAGGTTTCGAACTCGGGAAAATTAACAAAAAACCTCAATCCTTCACCACTTTGTCAAATCTAATCAACTGGTCTACTATCAAAAATATATAATATATACTAATAATTATATTTTATATTTTAATTTTTGTAGGGCCACACATTTTCGTTTTGCTTTGGGCCCCTAATACATAGGACTGGGCCTGGATTCAGATATGAAAGAAATAAACAGATAAAAATTAAGATAATGAGTAAGGAAATATAAGCAGATTTAAATGAAAATCTTAACTGACGAATAAATAAACTCGAACCTTTCGCTCCCGAATGGTCTTTACAGAAGATTCCATATCTTGCTTAAGTTGACTAAGATCTTCAAAGCTTACATCGTTCAAACTTTCCCCCATCCTTTGCCTATCAAAGCCGAACAAATTTTCAAAATCAAATTTCATCGACAATCTCACTCAAAACCTCAACCTTGAAGAGAAAAAGTTACCTAATCTCCTTTCTTAGACTCCTATTAATTTCCTTCAGTTTCTTCAAGTGCTCTTGCATTTTCTGCACCTCACCAATCATCACAAACATGAAACATCCTACTTCCTCCCAAAACAAACATATAAGTTCCTGTATATGCACATATTTCATACTTTTGTGCGTGTAAAAAAAGGGGGGGAGAGAGAAGGCCTAACCTCATAGTGCGAGCTCCAAAGATCGATTCGTAACGTATTCTGGTACAGATCGAACAGTTGCTTCGTTCTAGGGTTTCATAAAACAAAAGAAAAAGAAAATCTGTTTAGTCGGGCAGCTAAACAAATTTAAGATTTTAGCGGAGAGATACATACGAAGCGGAGGGACTGATGTATTCATGGAACTTATCAGTACTGGATATCATGATGATCGAGACTTTGGCATCGCAAAGAACGGTGAGCTCGTTCGCCTTCTTGAACAAACCGTTCCGTCTCTTCGAGTACGTCACTTGTCTGTTCGTAGAGTTCTCTATCCTCTTGATCTGGATCTTCCCCCTCGTCATTCTTTCCCTTTCTCTCGCTCTCGTTCCTCTTAGTTCAAGAAGAGAATTGGAAAGGAAATCGGAAGAGTGAGAAGAAGATGAAGTGTATACCAGAAATGGAAAATTTTGCCAAATCGGTGAAAAATGTGCAGTGTTTGATAAAGGTTTTAAGAATCAGTCACTTATCAGTTATCAGTCACATCGTTGTACAGAGACGGACATTAACACTGTTGGGTCCCAGCACTTTCCGTCACATCTCCGTCGTCATCTGCTTGTGTTTTGCTTGAATTGAAGTATGGAGTGATTGATTCCTTCTTCACTGACGGAAGGTATTGATTCCACTGTAAATACCAGGGATCTGTTATCGGTAATGGAAATAACAGTGAGAGATCATCAAATTATTTATGCAAAATTTTAAGGTGTTAGATCCTCACATAATTCCTACATGATCTCTATTATTATTAGCATTTCCCATCTCTATTTACTAAAAAACAAACATGGATCTCTACTATTAGATTTTTTCATCTGCTATTTACTCAAAAACAAACATGGGATCCATCTAAGAAATGCTAATGATATGTGCACGCAAGTGGTAGGCCCCCTATTGCGTGAAAGATCTGAATTATTTGAATTTTTTTTAAAAAAAAATTATATTATTCTTTAAAAAATTGTTTTATTTGAATAATTGTAATTATTTCATTTATTTTTATTTAGAAGTTACACATAAAGCATTCGGATGAAAATATGATAATTCGAACGAAACACTTTACATGGTAAGATGGAACATTTTTTAGAATTTTTAAATGGCTTGAATCTTTTGCACGACATCGGGCATCGAGGGCCCGACCCATTATATGCGCGTACGCAAGTCTTGTGTACGAATGGCACACGCACAACATGAAACACGCACAACATGAAACACAACATGTGTAAAAAACAATGCTGTTTAAAAACAATTACAAATTCCAAAATTGTGCTTTCCTCGCTTTTCCCTTTTCTTCCCACCATTTTCGGTTCTGATTCAGGATATACCGATAATATTCTAACTGTAACACATCATTAAGTACATTAGATTTTCAATTATCCGATAATATTCTAACTGTGACACACCCTTCCTAATGTTCTTGGATAAATGGATACTCAAGTCCACTGCAGTCCGTACCACAGTGGTATCAAACTTGTTGAATTTTTCAAGTATCTTATCAATATAATGAGTTTAAGATAAAACGAGCTCATTTAGTGTTCGAGTAATTTTTACTCCCAGAATGACATCAACGAGATCCATATCTTTTATGTCGAACTTTGAGTTTAACAATAGCTTTAACAATCATGTCAGAGCTCCCGACAATGAGCATGTTATCAATATATAGACACAAGATGACATATCCATCGTTAGTGTCTTTGACATATACACACTTGTTGCATTCATTGATTTTAAAACTACTAGATAGTATAGCATTATTGAACTTCTCATGCATTTGTTCGGTGCTTGCTTTAAGTCATATATTGACTTTACTAGTCTAACAAACTTTCATTTCTTGACCTGGAGCAGAAAAACATTCATGTTGCTCCATATAGATTTCTTCATTCAAATCTTCATTCAAGAAAGCTGTCTTACATCCATCTGATGTACCTAAAAATTTCGCAAGGTTGCAATACCAAGGATCATTCAAATGAAAGTCATCCTAGTAACTGGAGAATATGTGTCAAAGTAACCTATGTCTTCTTTTTGCATGTAACCTTTGATCACCAGTCTATCCTTGTCTTTGTCAATTGATCCATCTGCTTTCATCTTCTTCTTGAAGATTCACTTGTAGCACAAAGTCTTACACCAATGTGAAAGATCCACTAATTTCCAAGTGTGATTCTATAGGATGGAATCAATCTCACTTTTTATGACTTCCTTCCATTATGGACCATCTGGAGATCATACAGCTTCCTTATAGGTTTGTGGATCATTCTTTGTCATATATGTGAGAAAATCAATATCACGTCTCAAACCTGATAATAGCTGATCACAACTCACTAATCATCTAACAGAAAACATAAATTGCTGAATGAAATAAAAATATCACATAACTCTGGAATACATACTTCAATACAAATATGCTCTGATACAACTCAACTCAAATTATACTGTATGAATAAGAAAAGATACAACTCTCACACTAACTAAGAGAGATAAAATACTCTCAAATACATTAAAGATAAATAAAACTCTCAGACTCAAAAATACCAACTACTGATCATAAGTCTCTGACAAACATCTTCTACACTCTACTACAACAGCAGGACTGGTGGACGCTAATCACGAACACCTAAAAGAAGGCATGTAAAACGTGTGTCAGCAATGACGGCTGGTGAATAGTAAAGAAAAGCATAAATAAGATAAGCAGATAGTTTTCTATACATTTCCGATAAAACATTCATTAATCAAAATACTTTTCCCATTTTCCTTTTCCTTTACTTGCTTATCTTCTTCTTTCCGTGTCTTTTTCTTTCTTTATAACCATTTCCTTTTCAAACCGTTACTTCCAAATCTCATAGAAATTGTTTACTTTACTTTTCCAAAAATAACTTCCTTAATTCATTATATTCCTTTCTTTTCCCATTATATATTTTATCGGATCTCATAAATGATTCATTAGATAATCTCATCATGTTATTATCACTTCGAATATCTAAACTACAAGATCGAATAAAGGATCTATCAACATCTTTCCCTTTTTCTTATCTTTACACTTTATATGCTTAAGTAATAGCCAAGGGTCATTTGAATCCGTTGACCAACGTTGTGACAGATCTGTAACCCAATAAACATTCCCGATAAGTACACATGTAATGAACTAGGGGGCGCTCATAACCCTCCCAGGCGGTAAGGACTATAAAGAATCGTCGAACATGTACCCTCGGCTAGGTAGAATATAGGAATCGCCGAACATAAATCCTCGTCTAGGTTAAAGAATTGTCGAACATGAACCCTCAACTAGGTTATATAATAAGAATCGCCGAACATAAACCCTCGTCTAGGTTTCAAGGTTATTACAGTATTTATACCTTTTTCTTCCTTATCCTTTATTTCTACATCCATATTCTTCTTATTATCAAAATTTCATCTTTTCTTCTATTACAATCTATTGCGTTCCTTTCTTCATATCAAATCATCATTCCTTCCTTATCTTATAATTCCTTGCTTTCATATATAGCAAAATCATTGCATAATTTTCATTCAAATGTGGGATTGCCATTTCCATTTCTTTTCTCTTTATTTATCTTTTCAACTCCTTCTCAAGTTTTCTTC
>NMUG010002392.1:0-16053 GCA_002855965.1 Monotropa hypopitys | reverse complement strand
ACATAAATACAGTTTTGAAAAAATTATTACATTTTAAAAACTATTTTTTAAAATAAATATTTCTTTTTGTAAAACAATGTTTTAAAAAAGCAACTATTTTTATAAAAAAAACTGTAATTCAAAAAATGTTTTTAAAGAAATTATAAAAAAAACAAAATATAGTTTTTTTAAAATTACTATATTTCTAAAAACCGATTTTTAAAAAATAAATATTTCTTTTTTTAAATATTTTTTAAGAAGGTAATTGTTTTGTAAAAAATGATAATTTTAAAAAATTAAATAAATTAGTTTTAAAAAAATAAGAGATGGAGAGACCACCGGAGGGTGAGAGTGGTGAGGGTAGAAGGGGGTGCATTTGAATTAGTTGGGAGGGGAAGCCGTTTACAAGATCAAAAGCAGAATAAAAATGGAATTCATTCCACTTTCTATTTTTATTTTTATTTTTTTTAAAATTAGGAAATAAAAGTGTTTGGTTATCTACTTACATTTTCAGATTATTACACATTGACCTTTAAATTCGTTTTTATTTATGTTACATTAATTATATTTTAATTCTTTCGTGTTCTATTTTCTGTTTTCAAAATTAAAATTAAAAGTAAAAAACTACTTTCTGCTTTCTGCATTCTGTTTTCAAAAAATAGAAATAAAAAATAGAAAATAAAATGAGTTCTGCCCGAAGGGGTTTCATTTTGAAGATGTTTCGGACGAGTAACTGATTTTTAAGATGTTCCAAACAAGAAACTGATTTTTAAGATGTTCCAGACGAGTAACTGATTTTTAAAATATTCCAGATGAGAAACTGATTTCGAAGATGTTCGAAAGGAGGAATTGATTTTAAAGATGTTCCGGACGAGAAACTAATTTTATAGATGTTCTGGACGAGAAATTAATTTTATAGATGTTCATGACGAGTAACTGATTTTGAAGATGTTCCATACGAGGAATAAATTTTGAAGATGTTCCATACGAGAAATTGATTTTGAAGATATTCCAGACGAGAAACAGATTTTGAAAATATTCCAGACGAGAAACTGATTTTGAAAATATTTCAGACGAGTAACTTGTTTTAAAGATGTTCCGGACGAGGAACTAATTTTAAAGATATTCTGGACGACGAACTGATTTTAAAGATGTTTCAGGCAAGGAACTGATTTCGAAAATGTTCAGGACGAGGAACTGATTTTGAAGATGTCCCGAACGAGAAACTAATTTTAAAGATGTTCAGGACGAGTAACTGGTTTTAAAGATGTTCTGGAAGAGAAACTGATTTTAAAGATATTCCAGATGAGCAACTGATTTTAAAGATATTCCGGTCAAGGAACTGATTTTAAAGATGTTTCGGATGAGGAACTGATTTTGAAGATGTTCCGGACGAGGAACTGATTTTGAAGATGTTCCGGACGAGGAACTGATTTTGAAGATGTTCCGGACGAGGAACTGATTTTGAAGATGTTCCGAACGAGGAACTGATTTTGAAAATATTCAGGACGAAGAACTGATTTTGAAAATGTTCAGGATGAAGAACTGATTTTGAAGATGTTGTCAAGACCCATCATGTTCATAGGATGAGCACATGACCAGCCAACGAGCAAGTTCTCTAAAGGCCTAAGATAAAAGAGTCGAGGAATTTCTTAAATAATTTAATTATGCGGAAGCGTGTGAACAAGAACCAGAGCAGTGCATAGATGTTCTTATTAATATATCAAGGAACAACATCAGGCTTAAGATAGCCAGTACAACAAAAGTACATCAATATAAAAAGTTTCCAAAAATCTCAATGACATGATATTGCCAGCTCATCCAGCTCTCTCATTTGTTGTGATCACAGTCCAAACTGTATAATTATTTTCTAAATCTGCAGTTCATCATTTAGTAAATTTAGCCTTTGCCGTATAGACTCATCATTCAATCATTTCTTTCGATTTATTTCATTTGCCTTTGTCATATGAGCATTCATCATCTCATCAGTACAGACATCTAGTCTTTCGCTTGTGTCGTATAAGCATTTATTCATTCATGGCACAATGCTCGTGTCATATAAGCATATTCATTTCGTAGTATTATGCTTGTGTCGTATAAGTATTTATTCTACTTTTATCTATGCCTTATGCTTCCGTCGTATAAGCATTTCAATAATCGATTCATATCTGTGCTTTTGTCGTATGAGCACCTTATTTCCGGTTTATCTCTATTTCAATTTCTTTCTCCCATAATTATATTATAATCCCTGTCGTATGAACTTTCGTGCTTCTTTCTTCATCAAATCAACAATTTCATCTTGTTTGTCTATGTGAAAATAAGAGTTTGTGCATATTCCATATTCTTAAAATTCTTTGGAAATAAGATAGCATTCTTGGTTCAATAACCGTAACTATAATTTCAAAGGGAAATCACTTGAAAATGTACGAGTAAAGTGGTATATAGAGATTCACCTGAATTGAGACTTCCTTAAGCTTCCAGATCTCTTTCTCCTCAATGAAAACTTAGCCCAAATCTGGATAATACATCACATCTTAATATTCCATAAAGTAAAGCTACTGCCCAAAAATATAGCCTAGATGAGCTTGGCCGAAGCAAAGCTTGTTGAAGGCTCTATGCCCGGAGTTCAGTACAATGCTCAGGCTTACTACTTGCACGAAGGTCAATCTAACCGAAGATCTCTTTTTCCAAGCTGTCAGACATGGCAGAGACTCAACTAAGTCTTTGGCCGAAGGCCTGTGGGTCTGTCCGGAGACTCCCCTAGACATAAATTCAATGTCCTGCTCATAGCTAGGATGTCGAAGGCTTAGGTCTGCTAAACAATAATCTGCCGAGCTGAATTACAACCGACTGACTAGTTGCCGAGTTGCCATATTTTGGTCCGACTATTTTGTGCCAAGTAGTAATACAGGTTTTCAAAGTTTGATTTAAGTTGAATATAGGTCGAAAATGATCGAAATTGACTTAAAAGGGTTGTGGGTCAATTGCCCGAACAACTAAGGTTCTAGCCGAGCTGATTTAATCAAAGAATGGACTAACCTCTGTTGAGCATAATTTGCTTCGGATAGTAGTGATGTTCAATCAATCAACACATGTATGAAGTGCGGCTAGCCTTAAATATGACTTGGTCGAGCTGAATAATGAAGTTTGGGCAAGATCTAGCCAAACGCTAGCTTTGCCGAACAGAGAACAGATGGTTGTGCGACGGAACTCATTTGGCCGAGCACAAACTCTATCGAGTTGAATCAAAAATAATGACCGCGCATCGGAACATCACTAACAGTGCGCGACAAGACTCTGGATAAGTATGTCGAAGCAAAATTATCAAGGCAAGACTTAAATTCAAGTCCGTCGAATAATAGTTTAGCATTCTAGGCCCTTTGTCGAACATAAAAATGATATAAAACAATAGTTATACCTTTGGCCAGAGTTCAATATACCGAAAGTCAATTGATCTGAGCTAAAATAGCTTTGCCGAACAGATTCTGATATGAACAAGATCATGCTGAGCTATTTGGATGCAACAAAGCTTTGCTGAGGTGATTTGAGAAGTCTGGCAATTCGGAGAGCGATTTTTGAGTCAATGATAATTGTCCGAAGCTCAAAAGAATGCTTCTGAGAAGTTTGGTGTACGGTTGAAAGATACCGAACACTAATTTATGATTGGGTTGTGCGGCAGAATGTTTACCAAGCACTTAGGCTTGAGATGTGAGCTTGTCGAGCTCCTGAAATGAAGTGTTAAGGCTTTGTGGAACTAGAGTCCTTCGAACAGAGTTTCTAGAGAGAGAAACGGAGAATATAGTTGCTCTCAGTTGGCATTGTATCAAAACAGAGGGAATGAGAAGAATATTTATAGGTGAAGGCAAGAATATTAATCCGGATGGTGGCAGACACAAAAACAGCTCCACTATGAAAAGTGGTTCCTACTGGGCCCCAGCCTTGGATTGTAGCGACTGACCTCAGCCCACTCAGTCGCACACCTTTGGCTTCTTCTGCCGAAGTACTGCCTGGCGTCACTCCTTCTTGACTGGAAGCTGAACTAACGTCATCTCACTTCAGGACTCTTGTCTCTTTTGCCAGAGTGGCTGGTCCACACAACAGCCTACATGGCCGAGCTTCCAGACACATCTAGAGCTGACATGTCCGGACCTCCACGTGGCCGAACCTCTACAACTGGCCCCTGCTGAGCTCGGCAGGGCTCAACCGGACTCCCAAACTTTGCTTTCTTACACTAAGGCCCCAAATTTAACTCTTCTTTATATTTTCATGACCACAAGACTAAATAAGTCCAATAAATCCTCAAAACAATTATTTTCGACTGATTTAATACTTCTATTTAATATTTTCTTGGGCCAGGGTCTCACAAATGTTCCGAACGAGAAACTATTTTTGAAGATGTTCAGAATGAGGAACTGATTTTAAAGATGTTCCGGGCGAGGAACTGATTTTAAAGATATTCCAGACAAGGAAATGATTTTGAAGATATTCCATACAAGTAACTCATTTTGAAGATGTTTCGGACGAGGAACTAATTTTAAAGATATTTCGGACGAGGAACTGATTTTAAATATATTCCGGACGAGGAACTATTTTTAAAGATGTTTTGGACGAGGAAATAATTTTAAAGATATTCTGAATGAGGAACTAAATTTGAAGATGTTCTGGATGAGGAACTGATTTTAAAGATGTTCCAGACAAGGAACTGATTTTGAAGATGTTTCGGATGAGGAACTAATTTTAAAAATGTTTCGGATGAGGAACTAATTTTAAAAATGTTTGGGGCGAGGAACTGATTTTAAAGATGTTCTGGGCGAGGAACTGATTTTGAAGATATTCCAAACGAGGAATAGATTTTTAAGATGTTCTGGACGCGAAACTGATTTTGAAGATGTTCTAGACGAGGAACTGATTTTAAAGATGTTCCGACTGAGGAACTAATTTAAAGATGTTCCAGACGAGGACTGATTTTGAAGATGGATTAGGCCATCACTCCGGACGAGGAACTAATTTTAAAGATGTTCTGGACACAAAACTAATTTTGAAGATGTTCCAGATGAGAAACTGATTTTAATGATATTCTAGACGAGAAAATAATTTTAAAGATATTCTAGAGGAGGAACTGATTTTAAAGATGTTCTAGACGAGTAACTGATTTTGAAGATGTTCCAGACGATGAACTGATTTTAAAGATCTTCCAAATGAGGAACTGATTTTAAAGATGTTCTGGACGAGGAACTGATTTTGAGGATGTTCCAGATCAGGAACTTATTTTAAAGATGTTCCAGACGAGGAACTAATTTTGAAGATGGATTAGGCCATCGCTCTGGATGAGGAACTGATTTTAAAGATGTTCCAGATGAGAAACTGATTTTGAAGATAGATTAGGCCATTGCTCCAAACGAGGAACTGATTTTAAAGATGTTTTGGGCGAGGAACTGATTTTGAAGATGTTTCAGATTAGGAGCTAATTTTAAAGATGTTCTGGACGAGGACATGATTTTAAAGATATTCTGGACAAGGAACTGATTTTAAAGATGTTCCAGACGAGGAACTTATTTTGAAGATGTTCTGGACGAGGAACTGATTTTAAAGATGTTCCATACGAGGAATTGATTTTAAAGATGTTCCGGACGAGAAACTAATTTTGAAGATGTTCTGGAGGAGGAACTGATTTCAAAGATGTTCTGAGCAAGGATCTGATTTTAAAGATGTTCCAGACAAGGAACTGATTTTGAAGATGTTCCAGACGAGGAGTTAATTTTAAAGATATTCCGGCCAATGAACTAATTTTAAAGATGTTCCGGATGAGGAACTGATTTTGAAGATGGATTAGGCCATCGCTCCGGACGAGGAACTAATTTTGAAGATGTTCCAGACGAGGAACTGATTTTAAAGTTGTTCTGGACGAGGAACTAATTTTAAAGATGTTCCGGATAAGGAACTGATTTTCAAGATGTTCCAGACGAGGAACTGATTTTAAAGATGGATTAGGTCATCGCTCCAGACGAGGAATTGATTTTAAAAATGTCCCAGACACATAACTGATTTTGAAGATGTTCCGGACGAGGAACTAATTTTGAAGATGTTCCAGAAAAGGAACTGCTTTTAGAGATGTTCCGGATGAGGAACTGATTTGTAAAGATGTTCCGGACAAGGAATTAATTTTGAAGATGTTCCAGACGAGAAAATAATTTTAAAGATGTTCTGGATGAGGAACTAATTTTAAAGATGTTCCGGATGAGAAACTTATTATAAAGATGTGCTAGACGAGGAATTGATTATGAAGATGGATTAGGCCATTGCTCCAGATGAGGAACTTATTTTGAAAATGTTCCAAATGAGGAACTAATTTTAAAGATGGATTAGGTCATTGCTCCAAACAAGGAATTGATTTTGAAGATGTTCTGGGCAAGGAAATGATTTTGAAGATGTTCCAGACGATGAGCTGATTTTAATGATGTTCTGGATGAGGACCTGATTTTTAAAGATATTCTAGACGAAGAACTTATTTTGAAGATGTTCTAGATGAGGAATTGATTTTGAAAATGCTCCGAATGAGGAACTAATTTTAAAGATATTATGGACGAGAAACTGATTCTAAAGATGTTCCGGATGAGGAACTAATTTTGAAGATGTTCCGGACAAGAAACTGATTTTAAAGATGTTCCGGGCGAGGAACTAATTTTGAAGATGTTCGAGACAAGAAAATGATTTTAAAGATGTTCCAGACGAGAAACTAATTTTTAAGATGTTCTCGACGAGAAACTGATTTTAAAGATGGTCAGAATGAGAAACTGATTTTAAAGATGTTCTGGACAAGCAACTAATTTTAAAGATGTTCAGGACGAGAAAGTGATTTTTAAAGATGTTTTGGGTGAGGAACGGATTTTGAAGATATTTTGAACGAGGATCTAATTTTGAAGATGTTCCAGACGAGTAACTGATTTTAAAGATGTTCCAGATGAGAAACTAATTTTAAAGATGTTCCGGATGGAAAAGTGATTTTGAAGATGGATTAGGCCAACGCTCCGGACGAGGAAAGGATTTTGAAGATGTTTCGGATGGGAAACTAATTTTAAAGATGTTCTAGACGATGAACTAATTTTAAAGATGTTCCGAACGAGGAACTAATTTTAAAAATGTTCCAGACGAGGAACAAATTTTAAAGATGTTTCAGACGAGGAACTGATTTTAAAGATGGATTAGGACATCACTCCGGATGAGGAACTGATTTTGAAGATGTTCCAAACGAGGAACAGATTTTAAAGATGTTCCAGACGAGGAACTGATATTAAAGATGTTCCGTACGAGGAACAAATTTTGAAGATGTTCTGGACGAGGAACTAATTTTAAAGATATTCTAGATGAGGAACTGATTTTGAAGATAGATTAGGCCATCATTCCAGACGATGAACTTATTTTGAAGATGTTCTAGACGAGGAACCGATTTTGAAGATGGATTAGGCCATCTCTCCAAACGAGGAACTGATTTTAAAGATATTTCGGAGGAGAAATTGGTTTTGAAGATGTTCTAGATGAGAAGTTAATTTTAAAGATGTTTTGGGTGAGGAACGGATTTTGAAGATATTTTGAACGAGGATCTAATTTTGAAGATGTTCCAGACGAGTAACTGATTTTAAAGATATTCCAGATGAGAAACTAATTTTAAAGATGTTCCGGATGGAAAAGTGATTTTGAAGATGGATTAGGCCAACGCTCCGGACGAGGAAAGCATTTTGAAGATGTTTCGGATGGGAAACTAATTTTAAAGATGTTCTAGACGATGAACTAATTTTAAAGATGTTCCGAACGAGGAACTAATTTTAAAAATGTTCCAGACGAGGAACAAATTTTAAAGATGTTCCAGACGAGGAACTGATTTTAAAGATGGATTAGGACATCACTCCGGATGAGGAACTGATTTTGAAGATGTTCCAAACGAGGAACAGATTTTAAAGATGTTCCAGACGAGGAACTGATATTAAAGATGTTCCGTACGAGGTACAAATTTTGAAGATGTTCTGGACGAGGAACTAATTTTATAGATATTCTAGATGAGGAACTGATTTTGAAGATAGATTAGGCCATCATTCCAGACGATGAACTTATTTTGAAGATGTTCTAGACGAGGAACCGATTTTGAAGATGGATTAGGCCATCTCTCCAAACGAGGAACTGATTTTAAAGATATTTCGGAGGAGAAATTGGTTTTAAAGATGTTCTAGATGAGAAGTTAATTTTAAAGATGTTCTGGATGAGGATCTGATTTTAAAGATGTTCTGGACAAGGAACTGATTTTGAAGATGTTCCAGACGTGGAACTGATTTTGGAGATGTTCCGGACGAGGAACTAATTTTAAAGATGTTCCAGACGAAGAACAGATTCTAAAGATGTTCCGGACGAGGAACTGATTTTGAAGATGTTCCTAACGAGAAACTCATTTTAAAGATGTTCCGAGCGAGGAACTGATTTTGAAGATGTTCTGGATGAGGAACTAATTTTGAAGATGTCCGAGATGAGAAAATGATTTTAAGGATGTTACGGACGAGAAACTAATTTTAAAGATGTTCCGGACGAGAAACTGATTTTGAAGATGGATTAGGCAATTGCTCCGGACGAGGAATTGATTTTAAAGATGGTCCAGATGAGGAACTGATTTTGAATATGTTACAGACGAGGAACTGATTTTAAAGATGTTCTAGACGAGGAACTGATTTTAAAGATATTCCGGACGAGGAACTGATTTTAAAGATGTTCCGGGCGAGAAATAGATTTGAAGATGTTCCAAATGAGGATCTGATTTTGAAGATATTCCTGACGGGTAACTGATTTTAAAGATGTTCTAGATGAGGAATGTAATACCCGTACCTATTTTTAATATTTTAAAAATCAATTACCCATTTTTATTTAAAAATTTGGGGAGGAGTAATTTATAGTTTTAAGTGATTAAAAATAATAATGAAAGAAAAGAAATAAGAATGCTAAGTGTGTGAAGGAATTTATAAAAATTTATAATTAATTAAAAATATCTCTTAATAAGAATATACATATAGAGTGAAGGATGGCTTGCAAGGGTTAATACCCTTTTAAATGAGGGATATTTTAGTAAAAAGGCAAGAAATCTGATTAGGGGAGTATAAATAAGGCTTATACTCCCATTAGGGTTCATAATATAACCTTGGTGGCTACTTAGAGAGAGATTAAGAATAGAGCTCTAGAGAATTTGCAAAGATCCAAGCTTAGATAAAGGAGTTTGAAGACAAGTCATTCACAAGACTTGTTGCTAACATCTCAAAGGTAATATATACTGAATCGGATTCTTAATTTCGTGCTTGGATTAGCCCAGGATTAGTGTTCTTCACTAATCTCGTTTAGAGACTGTTTTATAGATCCCCTTTTTGAAAACATTGATTTTGATGATTTTTACTTTGTTTTTAAAGCCACAAATTGATTATGATTGAACGGGAATACTATATTACAGTCTAGGGTGGTCAATTTCATGATTGGAGTCCCAACAAGTCGAGTTTATTTGAGTTTAATTAAGAAAATCGAGAATAGGATTAAGCAGATTTTCGATCTGCTGTAAACTGCTCTGACCGGTATGCGCACTGGTATACTGGCCGGTATACTGGGCGGCATGCCGGTCTGCATACCGGCCTTAAGGATTTTTTCCAGAACCCTTAGTTTTTATAAACAAAAAAATATATATATTAACCGGCATGCCGGCCGGCATGCCGGGCGGTATACCGGCTTGGTACCGGTTTCCATACCGGTTTGGAGAAATTTTGAGAAAAATGTATTTTTGTGAAATAATTATTTTTAAAATAATGTTAAACATATTTTGAGGAATTTTCAGTAATTGCAGAGATTAAAGGAGGGCTGGAAAGAATATTTAAAAATTTAGTAAATATTAATTAATTACGGAAAATCCTTATACACTTGTAAATGTTAACAGGAGTCCTCTAGGGTAGCTCGCTAGATTTACTTGCTACACTTGCATACTATTGGTGAGTGTGTAGATTCCTTACTTTTATAGAATTGTAGATTTACATGATTACATGCTAGATGTGGTTTCTTGGTTGATTGAGCATGTTTGATGATGAGGTTTACGTGTTTTACTTGTTGTTCATTTTTGGGACTTAGTATAACATGTTTACTCATTTATATGATAGCTGGATTCCATGGTTAGATATCATAATAATTGATGATTCAAATTGTAGATGATCATATGCTTAGAATTACGCTTTTACACTCTTGGAATAGCTTGTCTAATGTTATGATGACATGTTGTTTGGTGACTTTAGTTGATGACAATGATGATGTTAGTTCCTATTTATTTGCTACTGAATTCAAGCATGATTCCTAATCCTATCTTGATGTTTACGATGATAGAAAGTATGCCATGATTGTTGTAGATGAACATATGCACGTATAGTCTCATTTTTATACTTTACGATGATAAAGATGTGGTGGTCAACGATGTTGGCATCCAATAAGCATATTTTTATGATGATGTTGTATGATGATAAAAGAAGATGAGATGGATGTAATTTTCATGATGCATGCATACATTCTCATGCAAATACACAACGATGTTGGCTAGTGGAGCGGGATGTCCTCCATAGCCTTGTTTGATGATAATTGATGATGACTAGTGGAGCGGGATGTCCTCCATAGCCTTGTTTAATGATAATTGATGATGACTAGTGGAGTGGGATGTCCTCCATAGTCTTAATAATGATGATTGATGTTGACTAGTGGAGCGGGATGTCCTCCATAATCTTAATGATGATTGATTGATGTTGGCTAGTGGAGCGGAATGTCCTCCATAGCTTTGATGATGATGATGGAAGCTTCCTAAAATATTAAAAAGATGCATATCGTAACATTCATGTGTCTTAGCACATTTACTTTACTGTTGAGGACTACATGTGGGGAGAGGCACAACCCATTCGTTTCTCTTTTATTGTTGTAACATGTTGATCTCTTTTCTATATGGTTTGTGAATATGACACTCTTGGATATTGTTGCCTTCTTTGTGATGTGGCATTTTATCCAGGTAAGGAGACTTAGCGGTTCATTGCCAGTTATTCAGGGCTCTTTCCACCAGGAGTCTTTTCTCAGTTGCAGTCTTAGTACTTCTTTTCCTCTGCCAGTTGTAGGGTGAGGATTGAGAGACTTTTTGATATTCAGATTATTAGTTTCCTTTTGTAGTAGACTCTTGTTTTGGGACCTTGTTCTGGGTCATTTTATGTTAGACTGTCACACTTGGTACCGTTTGTGGTTGGAGTTTTATATTACTATCCTTTTATTCCGCTGCATAATTTTTATTAAAAAGATAGAAATAAATTTATGGTGTTTTGAAAAAAAATAGAACAAGTAGCCCTTTGTTAGTATTTAATGTGTGGCGATTCATAGCCGAATTATAAATTTTTCTATTAAATCCAGGACGGGTCGTTACAGCTTGGTATCAGAGCTCTAAGTTATAAGATTCTCGGAACAAGTGTGACATAGGATGTTGAGTCTCTTGAGGTGAGTGATAGGTTGAGTCAGTTTGTTATACTCTTCCGGAAATCATTGTGTGTGTTACTTTGGCACTCGATGGACTACCTTGAAATCTGATTTGAAAATCGCCTGATCAACGTATTTTCAAGTGAGAGGTCTTGGGAAGTTAGTCGGAAAAGCACAATTGTACCGGAATTCTGTGTCTAGAACGGTGTATAGGTGTATGATGGTAATGAACTCTTAGGTGTCAGATTTTGTTTGTGCAATTCTTTGCTTGATGATTGTGCCTGGTTGATGATATAAGATTAAAATGTGCTTATTGTATCTATATTGTTGATGAATCAGGATTGAGATGGATAACGTTGAGGATGCTGCTTCGACTGGTCCTGCTATTGGGGAGGTGAATCAGCCCCAGGCACCGGTGAATCCTCCGATCTTGACTAATGTTGAGAGAGTAGAGGCCGCAATGGCCCAATTTCTGGAGAATTAGGCGGCATTCATACAGTGGCAGACTGCTCAGGGGGTAGAGACAGTTGCCACCGGTGTTCTTGATAGATTCCGCCGTCTATGCGCTTCTGAGTTCGATGGTTCTATTTCTCCTGATGTGGCAGAAAAATGGTTGCACGGGGTGGAGCGTGTATTCTCTACTTTGAGAGTTCCTGAGGCGGAGAAGGCGGACTTGGCCACCTTCAATCTGAAGGGCGAGGCCCTATTCTGGTGGGAGGCATTTCAGAGGCAGATGACGACGCCAGTGGATGGAGATGTTGCTATTCCCCCTCGTGTTGTGACTTGGAAGCTCTTTCTAAAGGGCTTCAATGATCAGTACTGTCCAGCTACCTACAGATTGGATCAGCAGAATACCTTTCTCTAGCTAAGGCAGGATTCTATGTCAGTTTCTGAGTATGAGGCAAAGTTTGCTGCCTTATCTCGATTTGCAGTTCAGCTGATTCCTACAGATGCAGACAGATGTCAGTGATTCAGGCATGGCCTGAATTCTAGTGTGGCTACGAGATTGACCTCTTTCAGAGAGAGGGATTATGCCGACCTGGTTGATATGGCTCGACGTATTGGCAGAGATGTGGATATGTTGAATGAGCAGCGTTCGAAAAATAATAATTCTGGTGGAGGATGGCAGGGTAAGTCCTCTGGTGCTGGGGGAAGCTTCAAAACTGGGGTGAATAAACCCCCTTTCAAGAAGAGCCACAGTGGCTCTAAGTCGCATGGAAACTAGGGAAAGAAAGATGGAAGTCAGAATCGGGGAAGCCAGTCCGTGGGCAGTGCTCCGAGTGGTGAGCGTAAATGTTTTGCATGTGGTGAAGTTCGGTATGTGCAGAGGGATTGTTCGGGTCCTAGAGATGGTGGTTCGAGATTCAAGTGTTTCAATTGCGGGGAGTGGGGGCACAAATCTCCACAGTGTCCTAAGCCGCGTGAGTCGGCACCTTCTGCAGTGGTTGGTTCTTCAGGTGGAGCGGCTTCTAGTGCTGGTAGTCAGATGAGGCCTGGCCGTGTCTTTGCTATTACTCATCAGGAGGCTGAGGCAACACCTGAGGTGGTTGCAGGTACTATTTTTATTTCTGGCCATTATGCTCGTGTCTTATTGGATTCTGGTGCGACACATTCCTTTGTTTTAGTAGCCTTCAGTGAGAAGCTAGGTAGAGTACCTTCTGTGCTGCCATATATTCTGTCTATTTCTATACCAGTGGGTGAACCCGTTCGGGTGAACTCATGCTATTTAGGGTGTGATCTATTGTTGGGAGGAAATTCCTTGTCGGTGAATCTCATTCTACTGCCTATGGTGGACTTCGATGCTATCTTGGGGATGGATTTTCTATCCACCCATCATGCAGTTATTGATTGTTTGAGGAAGGATGTGATCTTCCGCTTTCCAAATGATGAAGAGGTGAAATTCTGTGACGAGAGAATTCTTGGAAGATGCAGATTTATATCTTGTTTTCAGGCCAACGCCTTGTTAAGCAAGGGCTGTGAGGGATTCTTGGCATATGTGGTTGATTCGCAACAGTCTAGTCCTCACATTAGTGATATCCCTATAGTTCGTGATTTTGTTGATGTTTTTCCGGATGAGTTGCCGGGTATTGTGCCAGATCGGGAGATAGAGTTCACTATTGAGCGTGTTCCTGGAGCAAGTTCTATTTCTATAGCTCCATATTGTATGGCACCAGCTGAGTTGTTAGAGTTGAAGATGTAGCTGAAGGAATATCTTGATAAGGATTTTATTAGACCCAGTATGTCCCCTTGGGGTGCTCCTGTTCTGTTTGTTAAGAAGAAGGATGGGTCTATGAGGATGTGCATAGACTATCGGCAGCTCAACAGGGTGACAGTAAGGAATAAATATCCTCTTCTGTGTATTGATGATTTATTCGACCAGTTACAGGGAGCTTCTGTCTTTTCGAAGATCGATTTGAGATCAGGGTATCATCAGTTGAAGATCAGAGATGAGGATGTACCCAAGTCCGCTTTTCGTACTCGATATGGACATTTCGAATTTCTAGTAATGCCATTTGGCCTTACAAATGCTCCAGCTGTGTTTATGGATCTTATGAACAGGGTTTTCCAACTCTATTTAGATTCATTTGTGGTTGTATTCATTGATGATATTTTGGTATATTCCAAGAATCAGGAAGACCATCAGCAGCATTTGAGATTGGTATTGCAGACGTTGAGGGAGAAGAAGTTGTACGGGAAATTCAGCAAGTGCGAATTTTGGTTGCAAGAAGTTGTATTCTTGGGCCATGTTATTTCTAGAGAGGGGATTCGTATGGATCCAAAAAAGGTGGAGACAGTTGTGAGTTGGGAGAGACCAACTATTGTGACAGAGATTCGCAGCTTTTTGGGGTTAGCCAGTTATTACCGTCAGTTTATTCCGGGGTTTTCTTCTATTGCCTTGCCGATGACAAAGCTGATTCGCAAGAATGCGAAGTTTATATGGTCAGATGATTGTGAAGAGAGTTTCAGATTGTTGAAGGAGAAGTTGGTGTCTGCTCCTATGTTATCAGTTTCTGATGGCACCGATGATATGGTGATTTATACTTATGCTTCTTTGTATGGATTGGGCTGTGTGTTGATGCAGAGGGGCAAGGAGATTGCATATGCTTCTCGTCAGCTGAAGCCTAATGAGCTGAATTATCCAGTTCATGATCTTGAGTTAGCCACAGTGGTTTTTGCATTGAAGCAGTGGCGTCATTATTTATATGGAGTCACTTGTGAGATCTTTTCTGATCACCAGAGCTTGAAATATCTGTTTACTCAGAAGGAGCTCAACTTGAGACAGCGACGATGGATGGAGTTAATCAAAGACTATGATTGCTCTATTTATTATCATCCCGGAAAGGCGAATATGGTTGCCGATGCTTTGAGCCGTAAATCGGCGGGGAGTTTATCTTGTTTGCGTTGTGCTCGTATTGAGTATTTTTTTGAGATGAAGAAGATGAATGCCATGTTTGAGGTAAATTCGGGAGATGCTCTTTTGGCTCGTTTTTCTATCCGACCTACTTTTATAGATCAGATTCGAGCGGGGCAATATCTCGATGAGTTTCTGGTGTCCAAGAGGAAGTTAGTGGCAAAAGGCTTGGGAGGTGATTTTAGGCTTAGCAGTGATGGTATGATGTTGTTTGGGACACGGATGTGTGTTCCTAATGACCCAGAGTTGAGGCGCAATATCTTGGAGGAGGGTCACAGTTCCGCCTATGCTATGCATCCGGGAGGTAACAAATTGTATCGTAACCTTCGAGAACATTTTGGCGGAGAGGTATGAAAAATGATGTTGCTGAGTTTGTGGCAAAATGCTTGACTTGCCAGCAGGTGAAGATAGAGCACCAGCGACCTGCAGGGTTGTTGCAAAATCTACCGATACCTGAGTGGAAGTGGGAGCATGTCACTATGGATTTCGTGGTTGGTTTGCCGAGGTGCAGTCGAGGCTTTGATTCTATCTGGGTTGTGGTTGATCGGCTTACAAAGTCTGCTCACTTTCTTTCGGTTCGAGTGACTTACACTACCGACAGATATACTAAGCTGTATATTGCTGAGATTATCAGATTGCACGGAGTACCTGTTTCCATTTTCAGTGACAGGGATCCGAAGTTCACTTCTCGTTTCTGGCATAGTTTGCAGTCTTCTTTGGGGACTTCTCTGAAGTTCAGTACAGCTTTTCATCCACAGACCGATGGTCAGTCAGAGAGGACTATCCAGACTTTGGAGGATATGTTATGGGGATATGTGTTGGATTTTCAGGGAGCTTGGGATGATTATCTTCCTCTAGTAGAGTTTGCATACAATAATAGCTTTCAGTCCAGCATTGGAATGGCTCCGTATGAGGCTCTTTATGGGAGGCATTGTCGTACTCCTCTTTGTTGGAGCGAGGTTGGAGAGAGACAGTTGTTGGGGCCAGAGTTGATTCAGCTATCTTCTGAGGGTGTTAAGCTGATTCGAGAGAGGTTGCGGATTTCTCAGAGTCAGCAAAAGAGCTATGCTGACAATCGCCGCCGGGAGTTGGAGTTCGATGTTGGTGATCTTGTGTTTCTTCGAGTATCGCCATGGAAGGGTGTAGTCCGG